>QVTG01000018.1:0-29174 GCA_013305925.1 Geotrichum reessii | reverse complement strand
GGTAAGATGTCGGCATCGCGCTGCATTGCCTTGACAGGCGCAGACTTGAATGCACCCAAAATCCTACGTAAAGCAGTTATTTTGAAATTTTTTGAAGTTTTCATCTTTCCATTGACCTGTCAATTTTATGATACCAAAACAGGACTGGCATATTCAAAGTATTGGCCGTACACATGAAATGTAGAGCTGTTTCATTTGCTGACTAGGAATACCCTCTGTACACACCACCAAGTGGTTCCTATGATACCCATGGCTTTGTTGGCTTTGGAAGTGACGTTCTTTGCATGCTCATGAAACTTGAGCTCGCCGTCGATTGTCAGTCCCAGCAACTTTAGGTTCTTTTGAGCATGCCGTTTACCTAAACCAAAAATTGGCAAAAAGTGAGTTTTTTAAGAGCTTTCTTTTTTTTTTTTTTTTTTTTTTTTTTTGGACGCCCACATTTACGTTTGTGGATGTACAAGAATCTTATCTTATCACCGTAGTCAAATTTAGTGTGGTATTTTGAGGCCCGATTGTGACAAATCTGCAACACAGTACTAGCTTGTATATATATTTTTGGGGTTTCTTATATGTGTCTTATTATTTTTAAAAAATATATTTTTTTTTAGAATTCATGAATAAAAGAAAAAAAATAACACTTTACAACAGCAAAAAGAAAAAGGAAAAAGAATGAATATATATTTAATTGTTATAGATCAAAATATTCAGTTAGGCAGATATCACTTTTACGTTAAGCTATGCTTTTACTGGTTAATTTCATTTATTTATTTGCTTTTTTTATTTATTTAAATCTTTTTTTTTTTCTTCATGTGGATCACAAGTTTGTCTTAACCTGTACCCTCCGTCTCTTGTAACCAGTAAATCTCGTACAACCAGCGCCTACTCTTTCAAGTCCCCCCTTTTTTTAAATAAAGATTTTGTTAATATAAAAGCTACTTCATAATCAAAGTATATATATATATATAAGTTTTAATGTTTACAGAACGTGTTTACTTAAAACCCTTTATTTTATTTTTTAAATAATAATAATAATTGTGTACTATCTTCATTTCAAAAATCAGAGATTGAATTATTTTTAAAAATCAATTGTATAACTAATTAATAATAAAAAAAAATCTTGATAAACTCATTGAATTCAAAATCATTTGTTTTTTTGTGAAACTTTAGTATTGTGCACTTTAGTTATGCACATGAAAAAAAAACCCCGTTATTTTCACAATTGACATTCATGTTCCATTATCAATTTTATATGCAAATTTTAGTATATATATAAATTACTCTCTTTTTTTTGTTTGTTATATCAAAGTTTTTTTTTTTTTTTTTTTTTTTTTTGGCTTTCTTTCTTGCTTACATGAAAAATTAATAAAAGGCAAACACACAAAAAGACACTGGCCATTTGTATGATTTTTAAGGGAATTACCAATTACTGAGTGAAAGGGTTGACAGCACGCACTGTCAAACAAGGAATGCTATTTCCAAGCTCAGCACTAAGTAACACGGGAACATGCTGCAATACCCTAATCTCTTGTACACGCTCGCCATTTTCTTCGCGTTTAATAACATTTTCAAAATATGGAGCCAAAACTTTTCCTGCAGACTTCGAGTAGTTAGCTGTGCCGTTATTATCAGTTGAAGGCTTGTCTGTGTTGATAGACAACTTGGAGATTGCCTCAAGACCACCATTCTCCTGTGCAAGTGCGGACGCAGCACTAGAAGCGCGAACACGGCCACGGCGGACAGGCGCCATCAAAGTAGTTGGTTTGACATTCTTTTCGTTGTCAGGAACATACATAGCCGAGTCGATACCGCCCTCCCAGTAAAGCTCCAGTAAATGAGTTTTCTTGTCAAATTCAGCCTTGCGTAGAGGTAGCTGGTCACCATGCACACGCTTTTCAATACCATACTCAGGAATCAAAACGTCAAATGCAGACTCGTATACTTGAATTACAATAGAGTCAATAACCAGTTGACCAGTAGCAACGGTTCTTTTGTCAATATCCTGACAAACCGCTAAATGAATAGACTGTTCCTGTGCATTCTTAGCACAGTCCTTCTTGAAGTTGCAAATGTCGGCAATAGTAGACAATTTTTCAATGTCTTCGTTATATTCAACACCATTAATAATAGCCTTCAATTGACGATGAACAACAATATCAGCATATCTGCGCAAAGGCGCATTAAAGTGAGTGTATACAGGAACATTAAAAAAGTAATGTCCGTAGTTATCAGATTCGGTCTTACCAGCAATGAAGTACTTGGCGCGAGTCATGCACTTGTACAAGAGAGCTTCAAGACCCTTTCTGACGCCAGTATCACGAGTGCTGAGAATACTCTTCTGGATAGTGGCAGAAGTGGCGGTATCGATTTCCATGTTCAAATTCTTGACACTCTCAGTGAACGCTTCAATTTTCTGCAGAATAGGATCAGCGTGACGGCGCAAGAATGCTTTATCACCAATAGTTGCTACGAGCTTTTGGGCAATAGAAGTGTTGACCTTGATGTTAATCTCATCAAACAGTTGCTGAATAAGAGAGCCCTCAAAAATGTTACTAGATACGGCAACATTCTCATCATCAACATAATTGAGCAAAGCGTGAACGGGAGCTTTGTCGTCATCGTCAAGACCTAGACGTTGCTGGCGGAACTTGTTGGAAACAGCTTGTAGTGTGTTAATGTAGTTAATTTCAGCTTGAGAAACTGTAACATCTGATTCCTTGGCCAGAACGCTTTGACCAACAGAGTAGGGAATGATCTTGCTGGGAGTGACAATAGTTTCACCAATCCAAGTGTCAGAAATGATAAAAGTCTTGGGATCAATTTCAAAGATCACAGACAATGCGAGAGACTGGCGGCCAGCCTGGAACGAAACAAATTCGTTAAACTTGTCGGGGAATTGATTGACAGTGCGTTGCTTAAGAAAAACAGAGGTTCCTCGCTTGCGGGCTTCATGATCTAAAGACGAGTTTTCCTCGACATAGTGAGAGACATCTACGACATGAATACCAATCTCGACCTTGTCGTCAGCAATCTTGGCAACGTGGAAAGCCTGTTCAACCAAATTCTCCTTGGGAGCAAAGCCGAGAACATACTCAGAATTGAGATTTCTGCGCTTTCCAAGGTCCTCTTCAGTTATGGAAGTAGATTGAGGAATTGATGAAAGCACTTGCTCAGAAAAAATGTCAGCAGAAAAGTTGTTATCTCTCAACAAAGCTTCAATCTCAATATCTACATCACCTGCTGCACCCAAAAGGCCACCCATGGTACCAAAAGGATGGAGAGAGGTGATGGGCCAACGCTTGATGGATGCAATAAAAATTTTGTCAGCATAATTTTCGTGGTTTTCGACAAAGTCAGAAGGAGCCTGGTCCGTAGGAATGGCAATGAGAGGTACACGCTTGTCTGTAGGCTTGAACCAAACAATTTTGGGTTTGTCTTGATAAGGACGGGTGGGGCCTTCACCTCTATCCTTACGCTCGGCGTCCTGCTTGTTTTTAGTAGCCTGGGAAGAAGGACGTAATAAACCAAGGGTACCACTGAATGTCTGAGCAGGGACTCGATCAATAATTGCAACGACATGGCCGGCATAGAGAGGCTTCACCTCGTCACTCAGAGCCTCTTCTTCAACCAAAAGAAGGCTCTGGCCTTCAACTTCGACATCGTCGTTCTTTTTCTGCGTAGGACGCTGTTTTAAAGAGCCCCGGCGACGCAGACTGCCACCTTCACTTAGAGGCTGGCGGTTATCTTCAACAGAGTTGATAGTAGCGTCCTTTCTCTTTTTCTTTTCTTCCTTTTCCTTTTTAGAAGTCCAAACCTCATCAACTTCAAGTAACTCGACAGCGACCAAATCTCCCTCAAGAGCGCGGTTTCTATCCTTGGAACCACAAATGAAAATATCAGCGTCCAAAAGGCCGTCGGTAGAAACATAAGCGTCAGATCTGTTTTTTTTGTTAACTCTAAGAATACCAGACACAAGTCTACCCTCAGCCAAAAGAGCGGGGAGAGAAGCTTGAGGAAGGTAGGGAGCAAAGAGAGATTTTCTTTGTTGTTGCTGACTGCCCTGGGAGCCGTTCGGCGTGAACTGCGACTGGTTCATCATGCCATAGGCCTGAATAGACGAAACTGAATTGCTATAGGAACCACGGGAGCGGTGGCCTGGGATGAAGGGAGCAGAGAGAAAATCCTGGGAAGGCTGAGGCTGGTGAGGCTGGCGCCAATTGCCATCAAAGTTTCTCGAGTTGGACCTGTTGTGCTGGTGAGATCTCGAGAAGTCTTGCTGCGGCTGTTCAGATGTAGAACTGTTGTTGGTGTTGTTGGTGCTAGTAGCAGGGAACTGATATGAGCGTTGAGGGGAAGTGTTTCTAGTGAAAGAACGTTGGTACTGCAAACTCTGAGACCGACCATGTCTCGAGGGAGAGTTTACGGAAGAAGATGGAGACGACGCCTCCACTGGCTTTTCCGGGGACGACGGAAATTT
Organism: Geotrichum reessii; assembly: GCA_013305925.1. NCBI lineage: Eukaryota > Fungi > Ascomycota > Dipodascomycetes > Dipodascales > Dipodascaceae > Geotrichum > Geotrichum reessii. The sequence continues at coordinate 24,700 of QVTG01000018.1, read as the reverse complement.
AAATGATGGGATGTTGGAATTAGATGTGGGAGTTTCAGGGGAAGCCGAAGAAGAGTCTGATGGGGTAGTACGCTTGGCCTGGGCAATTGCAGCAGCCTGTTTTGCCTCAGAAAGAGCCAATGAATGTCTTCTGTTGTGGCCTAGAGAAGGGCCGGAAGAAGACGTAGATGCGTTGGCCTGGTGATTGTTGCCGCCACTGTTGCTATGGTGATTGGGAGGAAGAGATGACTGAACTCTTCTGTGGTTGGAAGACTGGGAGTACTGGCCGTAGGGGGTGATGAAAGGAGGAGGAGGCTGCAATGAGGGCTGTTGAGTGTTCAGGAGGTTGGATTGAGGAAGAATCAAGCCGGCCTGGGCAAATTGCTGATGCTGGGCAAGAATTTGCTGATGCTGGGCCTGAAGCATTTCAATCTGCTGTTGAAGAGCCAATTGCTCAACTGGAGAAGGTTAGCAAGATAAAAAAAAAAAAAGGGGGGTGTCTTGTAGTTATGATGAATAAAACATACCAATTAAAGGAGTAAGTTCAGAAGGGGAACGTCTGTGGGCAATGTGGAGATTGCGGGCAGTACGTCCTTGACGACTGGACGACTGTGATTGCTGTTGCATGGTCAAGAAGCTGACTGGTGATTAGAAAAAAAAAAAAAGCTATTTGAAAAATGAAAGGACTAAAAAGATTTTTTGATAAAATAAAATCAAAGGATTGAAATGAAGCAGAGAAAAAGGAAGGAAAAAAAAAGGGGGGAGGGATGGATTACGATTGAGGTAATTGAATAAAAGGAATGAAGAAAGAATAATAGGAGGGATTGGATGATGGTGGTTGATGATGAAGAAGAAGGAAAAAAAAAAAAAAACGAAACTTTTTTTAAGGTGGTGGCAACGAGGAAGGAAAAAAAAATAATAAAAAAAAAACAATAAAAATAAAGAGTATTCTTAAAGTAAGCTTTTTATTATTAAAATATATATATATATATACAAAATAAACAGAATAATTAACTAAAATTGATAAATAAATATAATTATGAATATCTCAAAGTCATTGAAATGTTATGGAGGCGGCAAATGAAAAAAAAAAAAAAAAAAGCTTGAATTTGTGATTGTAAAAGTTGAAATAAAAGGCTTTTTTTCAATGGTTATAAACATTTTATATCTAAATATGTTACAAAAAATGCAAATTGATAATGATGATGCTTTTTTTTGCCTTGTCTAAAAGTTTTGTTTACATGATGTTCGATCATTTAGTATGTAAACAGTCAATTATTCCATTGTTCTAAATTGCATTACTAGTGTCAACAGAATTTTTCTTTTTTTTTTTTTAGTTTTTTAATTTTGAAAAAATAAAAAAAAATAAAAAAAAAACTTTTTGATTGGGTTTTTTAGGGACTTGATAATACTTTTGGAGAGTCTCAAGTTGTTAATTTGGCTCTCGATGCCTCTATGATGATCTATGTATGTCTAATTAAATCGCTAGTTGAAAACTAAGCTTTGAGCCGAGCAGCAATCCTCCCCCTTTTTCATGGTTGTTATAGGGGGGGAACTCTGGCTTTTGCAGGCAACGTACCATTTGTAGTTTCAGTCGGTTAGCGAGGTAATAAACACAGTGTACCACTTTTATGTATCTACGTACTCTAATTGTCACTTAAATTTTCATTATTGGTGCACATAATGTTGGAATTAGAAAAAAGATATTAAGATCTTGAACTTCAGAGTTTTCATTCATCATATTTCAAGGCACTAATTATATATGCATATGTATTCTATTTCAAGTCAATTTTCATCTTATTACATTTTATGATAGTAATTATCCGTTGTTAATTGTTTATTTAAATAAAAAATTTACTTTATTGTCATTGTTTCGAGACCAAGTCCATTCACAACAATAACTCATACCAGCAATTTATAACCACACAAAAAAAAAACAGCCAATCCAGAGTTTTAAACATTCACGCAGTAAAAAACGTAAAATCCTAAAAAAATTTGCCTATGCTTTTTAAATATCTTGTTGTTTAGAATGTCGATGTATATTTTTAGGCCTTAACAAAATAGTTCCGGTTTGTTTGTTTTTTATAAAAAATGCAATTTTTTTTTTGTTTTTTTTTTTTCAATTCGAACATTTGTAAGGGTTGAATTTCAAATTATGCTTTATGATTTAAGCCTGTTTAAAACAGTGATTTTCAAAATCCGTAGAGACAGTGGTACATTATGGATTTATTTTTAACAATATTTAGTTTATTAAACTTAATGAAAAATCCTATTGTTTTTTGGAATTTGTATAGGAACACTTGTCGTTAACTTGACTTTTTTGTTTGTATGCATCATTGAAATATCATCCATACAAACTGATTTAATCCAACTGTTTTGTTTTAGAAGGTACGGCTGTGCAATTAAATAATAATATTTGAGAGATAAAATCTATTTTAAGCAATAGCGCAGGGTAATTATTGTTTTTGTTAAAAAAAAAAATGTCAAAATAAATAGTTTGTGATTAATGATATTTAGTTTTATATTATCATTATTGTTATTGTTATTATTATTATTATTATTGTTATTATCCCTAATAATTCTCACAGTGGTCGATGAAAATTCATTATGGATAGTCCTAGCATTTTCAACATAATAAAAAAGTAAAAACCAGCCACCAGTACCAACTTCTTAATAGGACCTACTGATATTTTCAATATTTTTATTTTCATTTTTTTTTTTTTTTTTTTACTTGGGATCCACCGGTATCCACAGTCATATTATCATCAAACGACATATGCACGCAGACCAGGAATAGAAGGCCATAAAAGAAAAATTTTTTTTTTTTTTTTTTTTTTTCCATATCAAAATATACCTAAACCTTGGTACTACAGCTGACTGATAACTGAAAACTAAGATCCTTCAAACAGTTTAGTACAGTCGCTGTAGTACTGTTAAAAAAAAAAAAAAAAACAAGCGGCAAAAGCCGCCGCAACAACAGCCGCAGTTTTCCGGTTAGAGGGCTCATAGTCAGATAAAATCTGGAATCTCAAAGTTTACCAGAATGGGACTTGGAAAAGGTCTACGGCAAGTCGCCGGACCAGTCCATGACTGTTTATCGTCACTGATCACATTGGCTGCTGTTTTTTTTTTTTTTTTTTTTTTTCATGAAAAACAAAATGTGACCCCCACGACTGCTTTATAGAGCAGCAATTATAAAGATTGAAAAAGTGTTTAAACGTTTTATTCTCATGAGAACAACAAAAAACAAACATTGGTGATTATACTAGTATTATTGTTATTACAAAATGGTATCAAGCAAAAAGAAAAAAAAAAAAAAAAACATGATTGAAAAGATAAAAAGAAACCCAGATTTTCTCCGTTGTAAAAGTATACAGCACTTTGAGGGAAATAAAAAACCGCGGAAATAAACCCTAAAATAAGAACAAGCATTTTCAAAAGCCATGATTCGATGGGTTTTAAAACAATAAAAGAGCTGGGTTTTACACTAATAAAAATATATATGGTTCATTTTTTTTTTTATTTTTTTTATTTTTTTTTTTTCCATCTTGATACATAACAGATGACCGCAATCGAACGATAAATACACGTCTTTTATTGTCATTTTATTCCTGAAACACCGGGACAAAGACCGCTCTCATTGCTAATTGTGACCTCATTTTTAACCGTTCAACCCTAATTGTACTTTTAAAACAAACAGGTGAATGCGTGAATGACGAGGTTATATAAACCTGTTAGTAGTTTACATGAAGCAAATTTGCCAAAATAGCCAAGTCTCTCTAAGGAAAGAACATCTCTAATGAATTATTAACGTACAGTTGTCGTAGAATCACATAGAAAGAAACAATAACAACAACCCGAGACCAAACATAATCAGATAACCACGAGTACCGAAAAGAAGAGAGTTTTTTTTTCTTTCTCTCTTTCAAAACATCTTTATATTGCTTGCTGTTGTAGTTTTCATTCTTGGCAACATTATACACACACAGGGTCATCATAAGGCCTCTACGAATAAGGATGCTGTAAAATAAAAGGTCAAAAAAAAACCAAATCCCCCTTTTTTTTTTGTTTTTAGTTTGCTAAGTTCAAACAAAAAAAACAAAAGCACTTTTCCAAAAAAAAAAAAAACAGTTTCCCGGCATTTGAGTAATTTGAAGATCTGAGTAAAGTATTAAAACTCACACTGCTCATGAAGTAGTAATAAGAATAAATAAAAATCTGTTTATAAATTGTTTTTCAAGGTCATGAAAAACCAACGATAATCGTGGACCCCATGGGTTCCAATCGTTCACAACAATGGCGTATGAGCAACTTACAAAGAAAGGATACCAGTTGACTAATTTAAGCGCATGTAGAAGAACTTCCACTTGGCAGTACCTGCCTTATTAGGCTTATACTAGAATATCTCAATGAGCTTTTGAAGACTATATCAATTATTGCCATCATCAACAACAACGGCACCAGGTATTACTAGCAATGCATGTATATGCAATTCTATGCTACTCTCTGTTATGAAAAAAAAAAAAAAAAAAAAAAATCATTTTTTTTTTTTTTTTTTTGAAACTTTTTTTTTTTTTTTTTTAGCCGTTTCAATGAGTTTTTTTTTTTTTTCTGCACCGGGATCTGGTTGACGTTCCCCGGTGTTTCTTGTTGCCGTAAAAAAACAAAAAAACAAAAAAACAACAGGAATAATTATAACCCAGGTAACAAAGACTTGAACCAAGCAAACACCATAAAACTGTTTTTTTTTTTTTTTTTTTTTTTTTGGCATTTTACATTTCAATGTGATTTCTAAATCTTCGGAGTTCGGACCTGCCTCCGAAAGGGTTTTTTTTTGTCTGTTTTCTGAAATTTTCTTTCTTTTATTTTTTATTATTCATATCTTATTATTGTCTTCTCTTCCTTTTCTCTTTTCTTCATTTATCATTTATTTTTATTTTTCTCCATCGCTTGCGTTGAGTTTTACTTATTGTAGTGCGTCGATATCTCCAGTTCAGCTTGGACTACAAGACGTCAACTGTGACTGTCGCCATTACAAAAACCCAACTTTTTTTTTTTTTTTCAATCTTATTCTCGTCGGTAATAATTTTCAACTAATGTCAACATCTAATATAAAGAAAGAACAGCAGGAGCAACCGCCACCGCAGCAACCGACAACAAAAACCGTGAGAACGGTATCTCGGCGTGCATGTTTGAACTGTCGCGAGCGTAAAATCAAGTGTGATGGCATTGAAGTTTGCCGGAATTGCAAGCAGCTCGGTCTCGAGTGCATCTTTGTAAAGTCACATCGAGGAGGTAGGAGAAGTAGGATCAAGCCTCCAGCTCAGCAACAACAGCAGGTTTTGACTTTGGGGCAAAACCCACCATCGCAGAGTATTAAACCCCCGCGATCAAAACAACAAAGTTCTAAACAACAGCAACAACCACACCAATATCATCCTCCACATCTGCTACAAGCTGTTGGTTCACCCAATGTTTCACCGTCAACTTTTACGACTTTTGACAGAAATGTAAAAGCTCTCTCAAACGACACGGTGGTGTTACCTAATATCACACCCTTTCAGATCCTACATCCACCTTTAGGCCCCCCACATTCCTCATCACTCGTATTAAATACTATTAATAATAACAATAACGATATTAATAATTCTAACAATGGTGGTACTAACTTTTCTTCGTTCAATCTTTCACAACCACGGCCAGAACAGTCAAATCACAGTCAAAAGTTCTTGTTGAATACCAATAATGACCCCCAACTTCAACCACCACTCAAACGGCCCAAAATCGAGCCCAACAACGAAGTTTTAAAGCAGGAGATAATTAATGGTAAGTACTACACGTATATACATGTAAAAATTTTTTCTATTCACTCTAACACATTTTCACCTTGGCTGGGGTTTATTTCAGAACTTCAATCCTCCATAGATAAATTGCAAACTCAAATCAGTAACCTTAATAATCTTGGTGTCACTCCCGCTTTTGTATCGACATCCCCATCAGCTTCTACTATCGAAGCGGCTCCTAAAACCCTATTAAAAACCCGCAACTGGTGGGAAATTCCGGGTGCCCCCAGTTACGAGTTTGATATGCCGTCGCCTGAAATTGTATCTTTCCTCATTGACCTCTACTACGAATATTTTCACCCAAATCACTCGTTTCTACTACCTAAACGATTTGTAATTGACCGCATTACTTTCAACAGCGAATATCCTGTGTATTTCGCCATGTTTTCTGTATCGTGTCGATTTCTTAATACTGATTTGGAAAAGTGCAAACAAGTTAATATTCAACAGTACCACAAAGATCCCATGTATTGGGCCCATTTGTTTGAAAAGCACCGTGAGTGTCTTGACACCGCACCCCTAATAAAAGGCCTGCTTCTCATAGGCCTTTCGTTTTCAAGTGGCAAAAATAATAAAAAATCGTTAGAAATTGCCGATCAGGTTTTTGAACTATGCCGTTGGAGCAATTTTGACCGCCGCTTTTCCCGCAACTCAGAAGTGGCTAATGTCACAGGTTATGGTATTATTGAGACGTTTAGTAAGACACAACTGATTCACCGTGAGAGCTTAATTCGTACTGTATGGGAAGTTTGGAAGTTTCGCGTGCAGGTTGCTATTTTCAATGACGACCCAGACTTGTTGCCCCCGTTTAATGGTGACAAGTGTTTACCAGTATCAGATTTGATTTATGAAAATGAACTTGATGGCTGGAAGTTTACACGTTTCTTTTGGTCGGATCTTGATGCAGAGCTGCTCAACGAGGATACAGAGGTTTGTAGTAATGGTGGCAGAGCCAACAGTGTCACTGATGAAGCTTCAAATGGCACTTCGTCACCGTCCAACACCTTCTTTGGCAAGAGCTTTTCGGACCTGTCCAACCTGTCACTTGAAGAACGAGAGTATACAATCTACTCTGGCTCCTGTATGAACATTGTATGTGTCAATCTACTTTCTCTTGTGTTTAAGCACCACCGAACAATGAATCAGTCGACTCTCAGTGTGCTTGAAAACCGCCTACGCATGCTTTACGCCAAGCTACCGCCCGTAGACAAATGCCGCGACTACAGGGGCTGCTACTTGATTTCACACGAGGCTTTGTATGCTGCTGCATTTATTTTGCATCAGGACCGCGCACTCTCGTTTATGGCGTTTTTGCGCAATAATATCTCGTTTTCCGATGCTACAGCAGGCGGGAATAACAGCAGTGGGCCCTCGGGTATTCAGCTCCGTGATGCTGCCTATCTTCGCAGCATTCTCAAAACCCATGAGGAGCAATCCACGGAGACTTGCCGCTCGTACATTGTGTGTCAATGGGCGGCACACTGCCTTTTCAAACTGCTCAACGGACAGTCGCTCAATAACCAACGGCTTGACGATTACTGGAAGCATCTGTCACCCGTAACCGGGTTTTTGTTGCAGCATGCTATTACAGTCGTTGCTAGTGAACTTGTGATGCAAACAGTGTCGCGCGCTATTGAGGGCAAATCTAACGTGACCAGAACTGTTGTTGAAAACTATTTAGAGTACCCCACATTTACATTTGTCGAGTCACCAGCGTCATCATCCGAATTCAAGTCTGGTGCGGCTGAATATAGTAAAAATGATGCATTGACCACAGCAAGTAGTAGTAATAGCAGCAGCAGCAGCAGTAGTAGTGCTGACGCTATTTCTACAGGACCGTTGGTCGCACGCTACGGCGCAGTCGAAGATGTTTCTAACAAACTTCGCTTGTTTAAAACCATGCAAGAGGTTATGGGCACAGTTTGGGAAAAGATTAAGGACTGCCGTGAAACTACGGAATGGATTCTTGGTCGAGCTTTTAATTACGAACATCAATAAAAGCCAAAAAAAAAAAAAAAAAAAAAAAAAAGAGACAGATCAACTTATGAGATAGAAAGCAGCAAGACTGTCTAATCATAACAATAATGTATAAAGAACCATATTAATGAACACACATTGGCACAAAATAAAAAATATATATATACGTACATATATAGTATAATAATTAAAAAAAAAACAAAAAAACAATATCAAGTCAAAAATTATAAATGCCTATATACGGTATAATTACATATAATTTCTTGGTATCATCTCGTAGTAGGAACTTTTGGATCAAGTTTTTTTTCAAACGTGCTCAACTGGTTTCAGCTGTCAACATTCACTGATCTCTCTCTCTCTCTCTCTTTAAGTAAGATTACAAAACTTATTTTTTTGGAAGGAAAAAAAAATACTTACCAAGCGCACACTATGAACCTATTCATAGTCAAAACAGCTATAAAAATTTTTTTTTTTTTTTTTTTTTATTTATTTTTTTTTTTTTTTTTTTTTCACTTTTTTTTTTTTTTTTTTTTTTTTTTCAAGATAGACTATTTGTGTCTACACTACTTTTGAAAAAAAAAAAAACAACAATTATGACTTTAAATATCTTTTTTTTTGTTGTACAAAATGCTCATCCATTTCAACGGCAATGTGTATGCCTTTTTATTTTTTTTTATTTTTTTTATTTTTTATAATTAAGCGAGACTCATTTTGTTGGCCTTTATTTAATAGTGTTACGATAGTAACAAAATTGTACTATATTAATATATCGTCTCTGTTTTCGGTGTTTATATTTCCAAAAAAAAACAAAAAAAACCAAAAATCCCTTTTATTATCATGCGTTTTATGAGTTAAATAAAAAAAGTCAGACAAAAAATAATGATATGTAAACATAAATTTGCAAAGAACGAAGAATGTGAAGCATTGTATTCAACAAACTTATCAGGCATTTTCATCAAGTTTGATTCTCCTTTCTTGGAATCACTAAACAAATGAAAAAAAAAAAAAAAGCAGGGGACAAAATAAAGCCAATATACTATTATAGATAATAACTTAACTATGATGATAGTTAGATAAAAGTCTGCTTGAAGGCTTCTGACACATTTAGCTTTAAAAATAAAAAAAAAAGAGGATACTATACTAAACACCCTTTTATTTGACAGCCACTTTCTGGGAAAATATATTTATACATTTTTTTTTTTTTTCACGCGTGAATAACAAAAGTCTTTGTTTACAACATTGACATTTGACTACCAAAAAAAAAAAAAAAAGAATAAAAATAAGAAAGCCAAGGTTTGTTGTAACTAGAAAAAAAAAAAACGCATTTATTAGAATAAAGACAAGTCTTTGTGTTTTTTGCATGCATGACACTGACTACACCGGTTTTTTTTTTTTTTTTTTGAATACTCTTGATTTTTAATTTATTAAACCTATCTAACATTCACTTTTTAAAATAAAATTAAATTGTTTCAGATTTCGATTCATATCAAAATGAGATATCTCCACGTATCAAAACTCTTTCAAGAACATTTCGAATAAAATTCTTAGATAGAAAATCTGTTTATTTGAAGAAATGCTTATTCTGTTTTTTTTCTAAATGAAAAAAAAACAGTTGCTTTTAATAAACAATAAAGATTATCATTTACTACTTGATTATAATATCAGAGCCATGTTCTTCATGAATTTTTGTATTGACAATACTTTTAATGTTGTCTTTTTTTTTTTTTTTCAATCATAAATTTATTTCATATTTTGTACTCAAAAACATCAAACGAATCACAAAGAACGGTGCATTACAGTAGCTTAGATTCTAGCTGCTCTTTAATTTTTTTTTTTTTCAAAATTAATTTGACTGTTTTTTTTTTTTTTTTTAAAAAAAAAATATTAGAAAATTTCAAAAGAATGTTTATGATTTTTTTTGTTTTTTGCATGAGGTAAACGATAAAAGTAGCATTGTCAATAGCATAAAAAAAAAAAAATTCCGTCTTTGAAAATTTTAGATCCGAAAAAAAAAACATGTGAATTTTTTTTTTTTTATTGATTTAGTCAATGATAAGTTAAACATTAAATCGTTACAATACGATAACTAGAAAAAAAAGTCAGATTATTTCTTGATTGTTCAAGTAACCTATGGTCATCAATATCATATACAAAATCAAGACATACTTGATGGAATTTTAACAACAACAAGAGTTCATAAACAAGCTTTTAGATTGAAAAATTTCGCACAAAAACTACAATATAAGTTGCATCACCAAAAGAGCATTGTTAACTCTTGTCAAATATTTTCAATTTTCATAATAGCAAAAAAAAAAAAACTTTTTTTTTTTTTTTACTAATCTCTGACATTTAAACAGAAAGTATCATTATTATCATCACTATTGCCATTTACAAATATTCAGACTTAAAATCCCTTTTTCATTATCATTATAATAGAAATTATTTTTTATGAAATAAATAACCCCCTGGACTATACTTTTTTTGAAATTATGGTATGTTTTTTTTTTTTTTTTTTTTTAATTATACACTAATCTTACAGATGAAACTTTTTATAAATCACAAACTTATCAAATCATGATCAAAGTTGTCTGCACAAGTTTTCTTTTAAAAAAAATTTTTTTTTTTTCGACTACAGACTGATTGAAGTTTATTTCGATTAATACAAATGGTGCTTATACTTTAGCCAGAACATGGCGTATATACTTGGTGGTATACTGCACTAGTATGGAACTTTACAGTTTCTTTGTCTTTTCTGAATGAACCAAAAAAAAAAAAAGGTTACATGATCCAAGTCACCAATTCCGGTAAAGAATGCTGCTACTGCTTTCTCGCGTAAATTTCAACCTAGCCCATAATCATAATTCAATATCATTTTACTTCAACGCAAATGCCAAAAAAAAAAAAGAAAAAAAAATGCGTACTTAAATATTATAATTTTTTTTTCAAGAAAAAAAATATATATAAACCTGTTTAGAAGTTGAGATTTTCAAATAAAAATAAAACTGTTTTTAACACCTTGGAATTAATCACGTTTTATCTTTTCTGAAAAATAAAGATACCCTGAATCACAATGAAAAAGTCGTTCATTTTTGTTTTATCGGCAACAACTATTCCAGTTTTAGCTGCTGATTCTTGTGCTAAAATCTACTACCAATGTGGTGGAAAAAACTGGAATGGCCCGACCTGTTGTGAGTCTGGTTCCAGATGCCAGGAACAGAATGAGTGGTATTACCAATGCGTGTACGACCCAAGCCCCCAACCCACCAGCTCTATCTCTGCCTCTCAAGTTTTACCTGAACCCAAGTATCCTTGTGCCAATTGGTATGGCCAGTGTGGTGGCAGAAACTGGGATGGAACAAACTGTTGTGCAATTGGCTCTGTTTGCACAGTCCAAAATGATTACTATTCTCAATGCGTTCCCAAGCCTTACCAAGGCCCCTGCCAACAAATTTATGGCCAATGTGGTGGTAACGGCTTTACCGGAGCCACTTGCTGCCAAGAGGGTACTGAGTGTGTGAAAGATAGTGATTACTATTCTCAGTGTAGAGCTATTCCTGGTGTTCTTAGTGGTATCGGTCCTGGTAATAATGGCCAAGGTGGTGGTCAAGAAACAACATTATCTACTTCCGCTGTGTCTACGGTGAAAACCTCTTCTAAATTTACTTTTTTCACTAATTCTACTACTATCAATGCACCTAGCTCCTCGACTAAAATCTTTTCTTCTGTCAGCAAATCTGCTGAAAATTCTTTCAGCACTTCTACTTCTGTTGTTGGAAACCCGTCTACTTCTATTGCAGCCGACGAAAGTACCACTTCTTCCACATCTATTGAAAAAAGTTCTTCTTTGACTTTTTCTGAAACATCACTTATTCCTTCTTCCTCTAAAGCATCTACTCCCGCTTCTTCAGCCTCTCAATCAATTCCCGCTCCTTCCAACTCTGCTTCTTCTACACCTGGTGAAAACGATATCCATTTCACCCCTATTCTTGATGGTCGATCTGGCACTGGTGTGACAACCCGCTACTGGGATTGCTGCAAGCCCTCGTGCTCCTGGCCTGGAAAGGCTGATGTTTCTGCCCCCGTTGCTGCTTGCGGTCTTGACGGCGTGACCCTTGTTGATCCTAACACTCAATCTGGTTGTAACTCTGGTGGCTCTGCATACACGTGTAATAACCAACAGCCATTTGCAATCAATTCAACTTTGGCTTACGGCTTTGCGGCAGCTTCAATTGCTGGATCCGGCGAATACCAGTCTTGCTGCTCATGCATGCTCCTCACATTTAACGATGGCCCTGCTGCTGGTAAACAAATGGTTGCACAGATTACTAACACTGGATCTGACCTTGGTTCTAATCACTTTGATATCGCAATCCCTGGCGGCGGTGTCGGCATTTTCCGCGACGGCTGCCAAAAACAATGGGGCGTGGAAAATGGTTGGGGTGATACTTACGGTGGTGTTGGCAGCGAGGAACAATGCATGAATGAGCTTCCTGACCAACTTAAGCCTGGCTGCATGTGGAGATGGGATTTCCTCGAGGGTGCCAACAATCCAAGTGTTTCTTTTGTAGAAATTGAGTGCCCTGCTGAAATTACTGCCATCACTGGGTGTAGGAGAAACCAGTAGATTTTGTTTTCTTTCAAAATTATATTCAAGTGAGTGATAACATGGAATGGGAATTAATTTAAACAAAGAAAAAATAATTTACATGGTACCTGGTCTACAATCACTGATAACTTGGATTTTTATTTTGATGCAGTACATGCAATTGAGACAACAAAAGAACCTGTACTATACACGTGCAAAAATATTACCCTCTTTTTTTTTTTGATTTCATTGGCTCTTGTATTAACTAATTTTTTCATATATCTTATATTTAACATTGAAGGCAATTAATTTATAATTAAGAATCACTTAATATGAACTCAATTTTGAAGTCTTTTGATAAAAAAAAATTTGAGTATAGATATATACAGAGAACAGTATATTCACAAATTCATAAGCTAAGTAAACCCCAAAAGCCCTAATTTTGAAAAAAAAAAATCTTTATTAAAAAAAAAAGGTATTTTGAATAAAGAAAATTTCAATTTTTTTTTAAAAAAAAAAATTCAAGTTTGCTGGGTCTTTTTAGTTAATCTAAAGTATATACATATAAGCCAAAATTGTTACTTGTTATCTGAAAACTTATCAGTCAAAAAACTTTTTTACATCTTGCTAGAACATTACTTGAAAATTTTCTTAATAAGTCAAAAAAAAAAAATTAATACAATAACTACTAATTAAAGTATGTAGACAACTAAATGAAACGAGTATAAGTTTTAAATAGAATTATAGCTGCTTTTAATTAACTGTTTTGTCAGATTAATTTAAATCATAGTATAATATAGTAATAATATAGAAAAGGATTTACCTAGATACTTAAATCCAGAGCTGTTTTTTCAAAAAAAAAAAAAAAAGACATAATAAACATACCTATAATTACTTCTTTTTTTCAGCTTTTTTTTTTTTTTTTTTTTATTACATCTAACGGCCTTATTTTATTTATCCATTTTTATTATAGTTTTAAAAATTTCCGACCTTTTTTTTTTTTTTTTTGAAGCCTTCAGCTTAGTATACATTTCAAGTTCCAAATGTTGTTCATATTTCTATTTGGTTTGGTTTGTGCTTTAAACAGTTTCATATGAAATCAGACTAAAGTCAAAAAAAAAAAAAACTAATAAAAAACTTTTTTTTCATAGATTTTGAAAAGTAACTTGGGCTGAAAGTCCGGTCTTTGAAAAGAGGGGGTGGGGGAGGGGATTCATAAATTTGAAAAAAAAAAGATAACGCAAAAATTTCAGGACACGATAAAAAAAAAAAGACTTTTTGTAAAATTTAAGACTTTTCCAAAAAAAAAAAAAAATCAGACTTACGCATAGTGACGTTTAGAAAAAAAAAACCAATTCGTATATAGTATAAGTTTGAAGTCAGATTCTCAAATTTTCATTGTTTGCAATGCCAAAGACTTATCAACTTGTATATCAATCCAAAAAAATAAATAAGTTAGATTCAGTCAAATATAGTAGTTTATCGTCTGATCTAATATTAATAAACATGTTACAAGGCACATTCCAGGTGACAAAAAAAAAAGTCTACATTTTTTTTTTTTTTCAAATCATTAGAAAATCCGCTCATCGTCCATATACATCAAATAATATAATAATAAAATATTGACAATAATATACAAAAAAAAAACATTGATTTTAAACACAAAAAGTACTTTCAGCACTTTTATTTTTGTGAGTCTAGCTTTTAATAAGATTAAATTTTTTTATGAACTAATCTATGTGCTAAGAAAGAACCTGATATACCTAACATCTGGTAGAATTTTTTTTTAAAAATCTTAACTGCTTTCATTAAGCAAATTATTAGCAAAAGAAAAAAAAAATACATTATGTATTTAAAAACTCGAATGTCTTCTTAAGCACCTTCCTTTTTTTTTTTTGATATCAAATGAAACTTTTGGAACAAGCTCTGATCAACACTATTTTTTGAGAGAACCCACTCTTCTAGATCTAAACAGCACTTGATGAAAACGTGGTTTAACTTTTTTCGAGTAGTCAACATTGGTAGTAAGAATCTTTTAGTATTCATACGCATCATAAGAAAATATTCTGTGAAATCGCCATAATAAGTTTGGAAGTTGCTAAGAAAATGGCTAGACACTTATTTCTCTTTTTTTTTTCTTTTTTTTTTAAATGAGTTCAGTGAATTGAAATACTTACAGCTATAAGATTCTTTTTTTTTCTGAGTAGAAGAGTGTCGTTGCCAATGTTCATTTACCTTGTCATGATCTTTTTTTTTTTTCTTGTTACTCGGCCCACAATGTGCAGCATATGATGGCATTTAGCTTTTTTTTTTTTTTTTTACCCGATTTCTTGTTTTTACCATTCTTTGGTGGCATTTCTTGAGTTTTGTCGGTTCAATATAAGGGCTCTTCAACCATTGACTAAGTTTTTTTGAATGCTGAAACTCTTACAAAACTATATATGTTTGTAGTTTCTGAAAAAAAAAAAAAAAATTAAATTAAAAAAAAAAGATGACTTTTGATTCCATCTTTGTGTCGCTATGACAAAATACTAATGGTTTCATGATACGTACTTGCTTGACTTTATTATTTTCTTATTAAAAAAAAAAAAGCATAAAATTTTTAAACGTCATTATGGTATACTATGATCGTTTTTTGCATCAATAGTATGTGTACATGATTCTTCAATATTTACTAAACCAGGACACCCACACACACACACACTATTAAGAAGATCAACAATCATAAAACTAACTAGTTTTAACATATGACGTGTTTTAAAAATACCTTCAATGCTTTTAAAAGAAAAAAAAACCTAAAAATAATTGCACTCAAGATTATCACAAAGCATGAGAGAACAAATAGCAAGACTATTTTTTTTTTTTTTTTTTTTTAGAGAAATACTCTTTTGAGCTACCAGCGCATTCAGATGGTAAAAACTTGCGATTTCTCAATTGTGATGATGTATTTTTTTTTTTTTTTGATCTTAACAGGACCTAGTTTAGACTAAGAGCTTCCGATTGCTGGAGTTTTACTTCTAAAAAAGCCTTCTGCAAATCGCCAACAAGAATTTGAGTTGTTTCCGCACGGCCGTTTTTATTCGTGGTCTGATCAAGAGTCTCTAAACTCACCGTATAAATAGAAAATTCCTGTTTTCTTGTTCAAAAATCTACGGTACATTTAGTGGTTTTTTTTTTTTTTTTTTTTTTTTCCTTCCTGATTTCAATGAAGAAAAATACCCTGCATTAGAATGACACTAATAAGCCGATTTAACAGTGACACCCAGCATAGCTGTTGTACTGACAAAAATAAAATACGTTTACTACAAACACTCAAATAATTTTAACCATAAAAAAAAAAATCAAATTTGTTTTTTGTTTAATATTTTATTTGAGAGCCTGCCTCAAACTACGGTATTTTGATTCTCCTTTCAGACATTAATGTCTATAACAAATATAAAAATATCAAATAAATAAATAAATAAAAAATTGCTGTAACTTCACCTGACCTCACTTCTAGACTGGTGCCTGCTTCAATTCAGGGAAGTCTACGCAAGTTATAGTCCCGCATAGGTTATTAGATTTTTCACTGTTCTAGCATTGACAGATACAGAATGCCGCATCAGATGCATTGCAGGTTTTTTTTTTTTTTTCTAGCCCCCCTCCGCCCGCTTAGAGACCAGCTTACCATGCCTATTCAACGACTCAACGAGAAGGTTTTGAGGCTCATGTGAGAATTCTGGCCCTTTCCCGAATTTCCGCGCCTACGGATACAGACGTGTAACAAAATTGCTCCGGAACAAGGTAACATTATGGGTCTAAATGTTGTTTGACATCAGACCTGGAAAGTAGAAGCCTCGATTTGTCTATAATATGATTAGATGAAAACATATTTTTAACTTGGTATGTAATCTGTAAGTTGATGATTGTAGTTGGAAAAAAAAAGATTAAAGTACACCAAAGGCATTTTAAAAAGTTTTGCAACAGTGACTTCACGTAATGATAGATAGTCGAGCATATAGAAACAAAACACACTATCATAGGCTTGAAGTTTATAGTCCAGGGCGTCTAATGGTCCCAATGATAATACATGAACTTTTTTTTTTTTTCACCCCCCTCAACTGAATGTGTAGTAAATAATAGTTTTTGGGCTAGTTTGATTCGATGCCATCCAATGACGTCAAAAAAAAAAAACTATAATTTATTCTATATACACTGACACATAAAAGATGGTCATGATTTATCTTATTCATTTATTACCTAAAATTTAACGGTAGCTAACGTTCAAGCTTTACGTTCTCAGATACGCGTATGTCATGTTGTCTAATAGAACGCTTTTCCTTCTACAAAAAAATATGTGGTAAGTCCTAATGAAAGATTCCAAATACTAGTGCAAAACTTTTCTTGTTATAATTTTGACTTTAGTAGAAAAAAAAAAAAAAAAAAAAAACCATTAATGGCTGGAGCGGTATTTTATTTTTACCTTTTTTAATACAGAAAAAAAAAAAAAGGAAGTTTCACCATGGCTCATTCTAACCAAACATTTTTTTTTTTTTTAAATGTTGAAAGAGTTTCAGATCAAATTAATACCTTGGACAGGCTTAGGCTTTTTTTTTTTATAAATGGTAAACGGGTATGGGTACACTACACATATACACAAATAAAGTTCTTTGTAGCCAGACAGCTCATCAGCCATAAACCGTGCATTGGGTATAAACACTATCAGAAATCTCAGGTCATACCTACAGACTTGATACATGGTGACTACAAACTTAATGCAGATTACCCACAGATTTCTGCCAGTATCAGTCAAAACTTAAACGTTTTATACAAGTACAGTCTTGCGATTCAAGTCATAGACAGTAGTTAGGAGCCTACTTAGGGAAAAAAAAAAAAAATCTTGAAATATATATAAGCATCTGCCCGCTGATAATGGTACTTGATAAAAAACGTTTTAGACATGAATAATTTTTTAAATTAGAATTTTTTTATTTTTTTATTTAAGTATCTTTTTTATGGATTTTGCTTGTGCCGTTCTTAAGTAAAGACAGTAAACTATACGTATATATACATACTCATTTAACGACTCAATAAACTATGAAATTGAAAGCCAATTTAAAATATTTTAATTTTGGCCTGGCATTGATAATAAAGAAAGTATATAGTATAAATCACAACCAGCAATTTTGACAAATGCCACTTCCAACGCATTTGAAAGGGCAGAGTCCAAAATCAAAAGCCTGGATCAACTTATCTATCATATAGAATTTTTTTTATATATCTAAAAAGGCCTATTTTCATCTGTAGCAGTAGGACAGTTGTTCCAATTTGTTGAATTTAATTTATTGTTGAGAACGATATTTTACTATTGTTAGCACTCCCATTGATAATGAAAAAAAAAAAAAAAAAAAAAAGAGAAATACGATCAATCGGAATCATTTAAAATGGTCTCATAAAAGATTTTTTTTTTTTAACAAATAATGATTTTTAATACTATCCCGGTTTGATATTGGTGAAACCGACTAAAAAAAATTAGGCTACACAAGAGGGAATAAAAAAAAGATTTTATTTCAGAAAACAAACGTGAGAAACATATGAGTGCAATTGTCAACAACAATATCTTTCAACCTTTAGTTTCAAAATATTTGACTTTTTTTTTTTAACATACTAAATGTCAATTGTAAAAATATGTAATATATATATATATGTATATATCAAAGTGTTCTGTACAACCATTATCGATTACGTTTACACGTTAACATTTCTAGGTGAAATTTTCATAAATATTTCAGCTAAAAATTATAAACTTATTACTAAATTGATAAATATATATACATCATTGTCACAATTTGTATATTATTTTTTTTTCATTCATATGTACTGAAAAACGTTACCTATGAATTGGTATTTTTCTGTTGGCAATGTTTCTGAACTTAAAACCATGATAAACTTATATACTTTAACATGAACCAGATTCAGATTATCAGACAGTTAAATTTTGTGAAAGGCAGATTGATTGGTTGTATGTTTCTTTAACTTGAGCCATATAAATCAATATATAGCAAACACAGTGGATAGATCACTTGGCTAGGATTATTATATATTGCTACTTTGAAGATGTACTATAAGAGTTTTAACTTCCGAGACTTTCCAATATTATTTTTGAAAGTATGTCCTGCCTTTGAAATATTTACAAACCTACAATCCAGTATCTAACTGAAAAAAAAAAAAAAAGCAGACTTGGTCCATATAGAATAATAAAAAAAAAAATTGTTTGCCAAACTCGCATGCGCTACTTTTCTAGATATAAAATCAGCTAACTGATTCTATATGCTTTAAACAATATAAATTAATACTAAAAAGAAAAAAAAAATAATAATCATTTGGCAGTTCTTGTACTCTGCGCTTACTGCTTGAGATACCTACATGTTTTTGCTAACGGCGATGCCTTTACAATCGGTGGATCGCGGCAGGTTCACGAATTCGTCGTGCTCATAAAACCAGACCGGTGTCTTGCGATAAACAAACCAGATGCTTAGCTCACACACTTGCAAAAAAAAAAAACAAACCATGACTGCATGAATTTCGTTAATCCAGACCGTCTGTCGGAGATAGAAAAAAAAAAAAAGAGTTTTACGTTGGCTGGTTATCTTAATTGGGCAATTTGTTAGTAACTAAACAAAAAATAAACAGTGATCTATCTCTACATGAGTACTGTTTATTTTATTCAAAAAGTTTTTTATACGTATATACATTATCAAGGTAAAATGTTGGCTGTTTTAATCAGCCGTACTTTAAATACCAGTGATTTGGTTATTTAATTTATTTAATTCATTTAGTTTATTTAGTTTATTTAGTTTATTTTCAGCATAATCATTACGATGATTTAGATGAAATAGCAGATTCAAATGCTTATTAAAATTTGACCTCTTAATAATATGTAGCAAAAAAAAAAAAAAATCAAACAACGTATTAATACTCTTAACTGAGTTATAAGCTTCAGTGCCGTGCTGCAGCAAAACGATAGTGATTTTTTCTAAAGATCCAACTATATATATATTTCTCAGATTAATTAAAACTGGTTATGGCGGCAAATAGATAGAAATGCCTACCATAGCTAGGCTGAACTTTTTTTAAAGCAATTTGAAAAAAAAAAAAAAAAAAAAACCAGGTCGTTTCTTTTTTTAGTTAATGTTAGCCAACTTCATGAATCGATGCACTTTCAGTTAAAAGGCGAAAGATGTGAAGATAATTTTGAAAGGAAAAAAAAAATTTTTTTTTTTTTTTTTTTTTTTTTTTTATTTATTTATTATTCTGACAGTAGACAAGTAGGCATATATTAGTTTATTATTATTATTATTCTTTTTTTTTTTTTTTTTTTTTCTCCCCCTTCAAATTTCTCACATACTTGATACCAAAATCAATATCACATACATGTATATATGTTTTCTTGATAGTTGGCTACTATATACCGACTCATTTAAAATATTTTTACATGAACACATAACGGTAGGGAAAATCCAATATTTCATTGTAACTTCAAGTTCTGATATGAGTGCGTATAAAAAAAAAGACAGCAAAAAAAAATTAAAATACTACTATATTATCAACAAATCATCATCAAGAATCAAATCTTTTTAGCTAGAAACAGTCGGAAAACCATGATATGAATGAAGACGACTAGTTTCTAATTTTTTTTTTTTTTTTTTTCTAATAATGAAAAAAGAATAGGAACTCAATAGCTCCGACAAAAAAAAATATGCATGACATAGAAACATGAGCAAATTATGAGCATGATAATCTAACCTAACCCTGTAAGCAGCACTGTTTTAGTAACAGAGCGTTGTGTAAATTATATCAGAACATGATGTTTGAAGTATCGTTGGAAACTCGCCTTGTTGAAGTATCTCTGAGCTGCTGATTACACACGTTATTAATATATATATATAAACTCCAACGTGAAAGTCTTGATGCTTAGGCATTTGTAACTGGCTGGCATAAAGTACAAACAGGAAAGTTTTGGGTTTAAAAACAAATCGATGAGATTCTCAGAGCCAATTACTCAAATACCCTTCATAGCAGTGCAACTTACCGATCGTTAACCTATCATAGGCTAATTTTTGTTTTTTTTTTGTTCAAAAAAAAAAATTTTTTTTATTGTACGGAACACCCACCTCCTGTGGCTACTTAAAATTCACATATTCTGTGTTTCAGGGAAATGTATAAGCCGAGTGGCCCAGTCATTTTTTATAAAAAAAAAATATAATTAAAAATAAAATCAGAATGCAAGAATTATTTGCATTACTGTATGTATAAACCCACATTAACTCCTAAGAATAAAAACTTGAGAAAATGGTTCAAGTTGCATGTACTACTACTGTCAGTGGGCCTCCTTTTTTTTTTTTTTTTTTTTTTTAACACGAATTGATCTAAGGCATAATATTAACACTGATTTAGTAGGGATTCAGCGATCCAGTTCTCTTTATAATATCAAAAGAAATATCAGGCATCTTCTTTCAACCGATTCACGCGCTATTATTGGTAATAGTTATGCTACTGAATCAAAACTATAATCTGAATCTAATATCAGATCTACAATAACGCACATAGCCCTTCTGCGACGAGTTCTGTAAGTATTATGGCTATGAACAAATTTAAAAAAAAAAAAAAAAAAAATTCAAAAAAAAAAAAAAAAAAAAAACTTTATTTTATTTTATTTTACTTTTTTTTTTTTTTTCCGTTTTAGATGGCTTTGAAAATCTCAAGTTTTTTTTCCCTAAATAATGAATATATTTAATTATGGGCACAAAAAGGTTTTTTTTTTTTTTTTTTTTTTTTACTTTGTAACACACGCGCAAATCTTAAATGCGGAAAAATTTTAAAAAAGAACAAAGTTCCTTGGTGAGCTACAAGACCACCCTCCTCCCCCCCCCTTCGATGAGTAAATTTTGCTAAGTTGTTTCTAAACATATAATATATATATATAGGAAACGCACCTGGTGCGCGGTTATCGATTACCGCGAATACCAATTTTGGTGAGAACTTGGCTTGGACCGTCGATCGTTGTGCAAACTTCCCTGTTTTTTTTTTTTTTTTTTTTTTTTTTTTTTTCAAAGTTGGGATCTTAACCAGCAGTGTGGCCAGTTGATGCTGACAGTTCCAACGGTCTTGTTGCAAACATTGACTTTGGTGGTGGGACTCAAATCTTAGACTTTTAACTATTCGGGGAGTTGGTACCCTTTATCAACAGCAAAAATTGTAATGCACAAAGACCTATTGGTGTTTGCACTACAACGAAATGTTGTAGTAGTACAGCGTTATTATTTTTTTATTTATTTTTCAGCTTAAGAATAATATTAGTATATACATACTGATGTTCAACTTGGTAATTACTATGTTGTGAGAGGTTACTTGCTATCCATATATAGCTTGATTCTTTTTATCCATATGTATATCATGAGTAATTTATTTCAATTTCTAGTCTAGTCAATACCCAGTAAACCTGTTGCCTAATGTAAATTTTTTTCTTTTTTTCTTTCAAAGAACATCAAAAAAAAAGACGTTTAATACAGCGCAGCAATAACCTACGATGATTAAGATTTTTGCATTTAATGCACGAAACTTCCTTGTAACACCAATGTATTCAGGGTTCTTTTTTTTTTTTTTTTTTTTTTCATGTGCTGGCCATAAGTCTAAGACATTTTACCAAAATTACAATTTAAGAAATTTTGGGTCTCAAATTATCAATACTGAATAGATTTCAATCATATAATGTAAAAAAGAAAAATTCACTTTTAATACTTAATAATAATCAAAAAAACAAAACAAGCGTGTTTCAACTTATAATCATGAATTATACAAGTTGCTCTACGCTTGTTTGTATTAGTTTAAAAGTCTTCTGGTGGACTGTACTACTGATGAAAAAAAAAACTTTAAAATATGATTTAAAGTTTACCATGGCTTTTTGTACCCCTTAAACGAACGGAATCAAACAAACAAACAAACAAAAAAAAATAAAAAACTAAAAATTAATAGCTGGGCTCATATGGTACTATAACTTTTTTTTTGGTTTTTTTCAATGATTCTATGATATTTATGATATATGTAGTAGCTTACAGAATTATTATGAGCTGAACGATTACCGTAGTTTGTTTTAGCATTTGTTTTTTTCATCTAGTCCCTCATAATTCGGTCAATATGGCTTTCAGCAATATACATAAACACCTCTATGAGACTGTTAAAATAATAGTAAAAACAAAAACTACAAAATTAACCATATATTTACTGTAATTTAACTAAATTGGCATTTTTCTTTCTTTCTTCATCTCCAAGTTGAAATGGGCAAACTTTGCATGAATTGATAACATCTGTGATTCGACCCATGCCGCTAGCCGCTGGTGCAATCCGCCCCTACATTCAAATGTCAAAAAAAAAAAAAAAAAAAAAACTATTAATTTAAGCATGTATCAGAAAAAAAATTTTTTTTTTTTTAATTGTAATGAATAATTCTTTTTTTTTTTTTTATAAAAGTATATATGAAAAACAAAATAATTGTAAAGAAGGAGTAAAAAACTTAGTACGGCAGCTCTTTTTTTTTTTTTTTTTGGATTATTTTGGTATCATTGTTGACAGAAATTGCAGGTAAACTATGCTTTACGCTTTTTTAGACGCAAGAAAAAAAAAATAATTTTTTTTTACGAATTATAAATATTAGACTTTTAAGTCAATATAGTTAAAAAAAAAAAAAAACTTCATTTAAGTATTAAAAAAAATTTTTTTTTTAACGAGTCCAAAAAAAAATTATTAGATCAATAAGTATAGATGGTGTCGATTTACTTTTCTGTAACGTTCAACAAAACCAAAAATTTTTGGAACGTAAATGCCTTTGATTGGGTAATGAGTTTAAAGCATACAACATATAACTTCAAAAAAAAAACAACAACAAAAAAACAACAAGTATAAAATAAAAAAACTATGACAACGAATTAACCGATATGTTTACTCTGTGTGCTGCTATAATCTGACTTGGTTGAATTAAAAGCAATAAATTTACAAGATTTATGATTCATTATAATGTAAAAGCTTTGGATAGTAAAAAAAAAAATATCGCATCAATAAAAGTAATAAATCTACACCATTAATAATGATAATAATAATGATAATAATGATAATAATGATAAAAATGATAATAATAATAATAATAATAATAATAATAAAAAACATTTTCAGAAAAAAAATATACGCTTTGTTGGCCAAATTTCCTTTGATATAATTATTGGTTTTTTTTTTCTCCTTCGTTTTAACCATCAGCTTAGACTTTATTTTTTTTTTTTTTTTGGTAACCAATCACTAGGATTATTACTATCTATAAAAACAAAGAAATATGAGCCACCAACAAGAGTATAACGATGAAGTTGAAGCTTTTGCGCTTTAATAACAAAAAACCAAATTGATATCAAATGTGACGCATCGAACATCATGTTGATATCTAGATTTTATTTTCAAGTCGCATTTTGGGGTTTTTTTTTTTTCATGACTTAGAAATTATTCAATAGCTTGATGATTTAAGGTAACTAGCGAGGCTCTAGAAAATAAAATAAAAAATCTTTACTCGTTATTACTGCAACTTGAGTCATATGCAAAAATACCGTTTAATTTATTGATGTGTACTTGAAAAAAAATGTGATTATTTGATAAAATTGTTTTGACCATTCCAGTGTACCAAAAAAAAAAAAAAGACCCCCGCTAAGAAGCAAGAATATTGCCCTGCATAATTATCAAAGGGTTCAAACAATTGATAAAGTATTGCTTGTGGAAATAGATTCGAATAAATGCTTTTATGTGCAAAAAAAAAAAAAAATATTCATTAGTGATATGGACCCTGCAATAAACACATGTATGTTCTTGACAACTGGTTTCTCAATAACATTTGTAAAACAAAAACGAAAAAAAAAAAAAAAGAAAGGTAAAAATGTCAACAGGTTATATATATAATTCAAACGAATGTGTTTATTTTTTTCTTACCAAGGCCAACTTTTTAACATATACTGTAATTACACGCACAGAAAAAAAAAAGTCATCTTATTGAGACCTTGTTGCGGTAGAATTGAACCATATAGAAAGTTGAGCACTTGAAATTTCAGGTACTACTAATATTTTTATTAATCGTTAAACAGAGATAAACCTGACCATTGGAAAACTGAAACTCTACTACTGGATCTTTTTGAAAAAGTACAGCGGTGCCACTACTTTTATCATCGTTATTATTATTATTATTATTATTATTATTATTATTTATTATTATTATTATTATTATTATTATTATTATTATTATTAT
>QVTG01000179.1:12500-37461 GCA_013305925.1 Geotrichum reessii | reverse complement strand
GTAGTAGTAGTAATATCTTTTCTTATTCTCGCTTACTTAGCGTTATACACTGATTAATATGGATTATATAGTCACCTACCTCCTCCCTATCCCCAGCGTCCTTGCCTCGTACCATTTTAGAGCTAGATCTGAGTTGCTCAACGTCTCCCTCGTACCGCCCCGTGCCAAGTTTTATACAGCTCTACCTGTATCGATTGCTGGCTGCTACCTTTCACTCAAGGGGGCATCCCCCTGTGTCGACTTACGCGGACTTACTCTCCCAGACCGAACCCACTTGGTGGGTTCCCTGTTGGCCATCGTTGTCTGTTGTTATTGTTTTTCGCTGTTATTCCGTGGGGTGTGCTCGGTCCAAGCGTTCTCAACCCCTTATCCGTCGCATCGATCTATGGCTTTGGATTAAAACACCGAAGAGGCCTTTTTGGGACAAACTTGGTCGCCTGGTGGCTGCCCTGGGGTGACTATGGCAGCCACTTGAAGTGGTCCCTTATACCGACTTACATATTGCGCTGAGTCCACCGATTATCCCTAAGTATCATAATGAGGTATATAAAAAATCTATTAAGAAAATCTAACAACCGTATACCAATTAGCGGTTGCCGCGCCTCAAACATTTCAGTAATTTTAATAAAACCATAAGGTTCACAAATAATATTCATGTGTCAAGGGAAACCCGACAGGATCATTATTGTACTTGCTGGTTTCAGTGAAAGGTTAGGGCGGTGAAATCTTGGCAGACTCGCGTATGTTGATTGAATTATTTTTGTTTTTAAGAAACAATTGAAGGTTCAAATCAATAAATAGTAGTATATATCCTTGATGAACTAAATCATAAGTATATACCTATCAAATTGAAAGTTGAGTTACATTAATGAAAACATGGAATAAAATCAAAACAAAAATTTTTGATACAAGAAATGATGGCCATTGAAATAGTGTATATACACAATTTTATTAAATCAATTTTATAAATAATTTAAATAAGCTATTTACATTGAAATCTATTAAAGTTGATTTTTCAGAACATTGTAACTTGATCACTTTATTTAAAAAAAAAATACTTATGATATTTGTAACAAAAAATATCTTGGAATGAGTATTTCATCGAATTAAAAGCTAGCTAGAGCATATTCTTGCATATTTTTATCATGGAAGACTTAAAAATGATTGTACTCCTGCTAATAATTTGTATTTCCATAGTCAATATTAGTTTCTCAATTAAATATCTTGGACGAAAACTAGCTTTTAAAAAAGTTTTTTAATTTAAAAATTGGCAAGTTGTAATATGAAACCTATGAAAATACAATACAAATCAAAGTTGTGAATATGTGAAAGACATTGAAAAGATTTTTTATTCTGAAATTGTAAAATGTCTTTCTGCTGGAGATCTAAGTCTAGAGCAATGCAAAGCAAATTTTAAAATTATACAAAAGTTTCACTTTATAATTATCTATCCGTATGTAATTTTTTTTTGCAAGTCAATACAAAATCAAGCTTGAGTTGAGTAAAAGTAATGTAAATGGACGTTTATTGAATGTTAGGCTAAGTTTTTATAAGACAATGAAACGCAATTGGGTCTCTGGTGAAGGTTACACCTTTATGCTGCTTTATGTAATATGACAGTCTTGCATTGTTTTGATTTATTCTTGTACCCTGTAAATTTTGAAAAAATTACTTGCAAACCATCTCAAAGTCAATATTAACTTCTCCAAGAACGGTAACAGCTCACAAAAACTATATGAAAGCAATATGCAGTTTCAGAATTTAAAGTGGTTAGAAAGGGGGAAAAAAGTATGTCTTTTTTGCAAAATAAAAATAAAAGATTCACTTCACATGCTATACTCAACAACTGTAGAAGAACCCAAAACTTATATATACCAACTGTCTGAGACAAAAAAAATCAAAATCAAAAAAAAATCCAACTATATAATTTTTGAAACCCAGCAATTTATGAGAATCACACTGGTACGGTAACTTTGCTTTCATCTCCGTCTAGTTTTTATATTATTGTCAGACTTTTTTTTTTTTTTTTTGTTTATTCGTGGTTTGATTCTACGTGTTTCAAAAAACCCCAATTAGTGTCATTTCTTGTTGTACCTTTCTTAACAAGGCACAGACTTTAAGGCAATCGTGCTTTGAGTTTTCAACCATTTCTACACTTTTTATACTTCCAGTCAACATATACGCTCGGGCTTACAAACTGGTTTTATTTTGTTTTCCTTCATCACCAATATTAAAAAACCTCCTGTATAAGCGTTGTGTACCTTCTTTTATAGTATACGGCTTTTACAAATACTTTCGTTTGTACTCCCATTTTTTTTTTAAAAAAAAAAACGCATACGAATATAACTGCGCTCGGTATTTTCACTGGTTTCACAAACATTGTTTGCAAAAGTTTTTTTCTTATTTTTTTTTTATTTTTATTTTGCCAATTTCAATTTGATTATCATATATATATATATATACATATTGCTTTTTCTTTTCATTCAAAAAAAATTTTTTTTTTTTTCTTTTTGCAAAGTATATTATTATTTGCTTCGAATTTTTGTTCACTTGTCGACACTTGACTACTTATAACAACGTATCATCGTTGCTTCACACTCGTTTACTGTTCATTGATTATATTTTCGACAACAAAAATGAAACAAAGATTGACATCAAAGCCATACAATCTTATGCTGTGGTCACTACTGGCATTATCGCATATTACCAACGCTTCTCAAAACTCGTCAGAGATATTATCCGATAGTACACGACAATTAGAACCTTCTTTAACCAACGATCTTACAGAAATAACATCATCAACGTCTCAATATACTTCTTCAGAAAATCAGCAATTATCTTTTAATGAATTAATAGTAACCGACACTACAAACTCTATTCTGTCGAAAATACAGCCAACAAGTTATGCATTTGGAGATCAAGAGCTGGACTCTTCTTCTTTTCAACAGCCGGTAGGCTCATACAACAGCATTCAGTCTTTTTCATCACCAGTTTCAGAATCGTCAGTATTATCAACATTATCAATACCCGTTTCAACCACCATCAGTGCAGACAAATGTATGTTTTTTTTTTTGTTTTTTGTTTTTTTCATGTGTCCGAAACAATACAATATTTTGACAAATCCGTTTTTTTTTTTTTTGTTTCTAACTTTTCTTTTTTTTGTTTTTTTTTCCTCTTTTAAGTTTCGGTAATTACACCAACAGCCCAAACTACTGGATTCCCACTATCATCATCAGAACAGAACCAACAACCTGAAACAGCCTTTGCTTTTACTTGGTCAACTTCTTCTATTGATTTTGTAATACCCTCATCGCAATCTCTCCTTCAGCTTTCTTCGCAACAAGTTCAACAATCTCAACCCTCTACAGAATCTTTAGTACTTCAGTCTTTTTCAGTCTCTGAACAACTCTCATCTCTCATCACTCAACTCAGTGATGCTATTTCGATCAGTCACCAGTTACCCGAAGTTACTACTAGTCAAAGTTATCCTGTAGAATCTACCACGGCTTCATCTGGTCCAGTATCTCAATCTACGACAATCAGTTATTTTTATGTAGATAGTGTTTCTACTGCTTTTTCAAGTCAGCCAGCTTTATTTTCTGACAGTACATCAATCAACTCTGTAAACGACCACTCTAATTTACCTTTAAAACAGACATCTCTAATATCGAGTGAAACCAATACAATCTCTCCAGTTATTGTTTTTCAATCTTGGCAGAGCGAAACTTATAGTATTTCCGTTTTTTCTTCACCTTCACAATCTGTTGTTAATAATGATGAATCTTCAGAAAACCTATTTCAGGCCCCCACTTCTACTTTTTCTGCTGCCTCTACAAAAGAAGAGGCTTCTGGTTTTTCAGATTCGTCGCCAGTTTCAAGCAATGGGATTTCTGACAGTTTTTTTGAAGCTACTAGCACACAAACGTTTACTGAAACTTCAAGTTTTGAGCCTTTCTCCGCCTCCAATGATTTTAGTTTTGTCAGTAGTAGTTCGACTACTTCTTCCGGTATTGAATTTCCTCAACAATCTGTTAGTTCTGATTTTTTGGCTACTTCTGTTTCTTCTTCTGTAGCTTTCGCTACTTCTGATCCATTAGCGGTTTTGAGTAAGGTGGTTTCTGGCCCTTCTATACAGGCTATGAGTACTGAAATGTCTGCTAAAATTTCAAGTTTCATGCATTTCTCGGCATCCAGTGATTCTACTTATGACGGTAATGATAGTTCTACTTCTTTTGGTAGTAAAATTTCTTCGCACTTAACTACACCTATCTCTAGCAGTCCTGATTCCTTGACCACTTCTGATTCTTATACCATTTCCGGCTTTTCTGCTGAAGTCTCTGCTTCTTCAAATTCATTAGCAGATTCTAGTGTTGGGAATTCTGATTATTCCGTACAAGCAATGGAAACTGGCACGTCTTTTGAAATTTCAAAATTTATGCCTGCCTCGTCATCCATTGATTTTTATTATGACACTAGTGATGGCTTGGTTTCTACTTCTAGTACTGAAACTTCTGAAGCCTCTAAATCTACATCTGCCACTTTTGCTTCTTCTATTTTATCAGAAACGTTTACACAAGCTATCAGCACTGGAATACCTACGAAAGCTCCTGAAATTGTGATTTCTTTAGTATCAAATGATTTCAGTCATGGTAATGCCATTACTACTTCTTCTAGCTTTGAGACTTTGAAACAATCTTCTTCAACTGATAGCATCAAAAAATCAGAGTTTGATACATCCAATGTTTTTTCTGCTTCGACTCCTTTTACTTCTAATGTTGAAAATATAACTAGTGCTTCTCATAGTATTAAGTCTTTTGAATCATTATTTCAAGCTACCAGTACCAGTAATTTCGCATTGACCGCGTCTGCTGCAACTGAAGCTCTTACTTTTTCAAACTCTAAAGACTTTGATAATACTTTGAATGTCATTAGTTCTTCTAAAGCTACGTCTTATGAAAAGTCAAAAACCACGACAAGTACTATCACACTGAATTCTCTGTCGTCATCTTATAATGCTAAAACCACTAAGCACATACATACTTTGTTTCAGTCAACTTCGAAAGCTATTAATTCTCAAAAGTTATCTGTGATTTCAAAGACTCAATCGCTTCTCAGTTCGAGATCTCAAAACTTTGTTGATATTTCCAAAGTTCATGCTTCTGAAAGCAAGTCTCTTGTTCCTTCTGATAATTTTAGTCAATTTGATTCTCATTTAACAAATTTGATGACTAGTCGTTTTTCTAGTGCTATCATTTCATCTAATAGCAAGGAAACTATCACAGTATCTAGAAGTAAGGAAACGGCCATTGTCACCCATAAAGATTCAGCTGCTTTTGAAACTAAAAAAACTTCTAGCATTTCTACGTTTTCAGCTCAGATGGACACTACAATTGGCTCATCTTCACCAACTGCTTCTGTTTCTTCGTCGAATGTTTTTCAGTCTTTACCTTTATCCTCGGTTGCTTCCATTTCCAGTTTCGCCTTTACAACTGCGACTGTTTCTTCTACTAATATGAATTCTTTTTCATCTAATATAATTGAACCCTCTTCAATTGTCGTAGCTCCTTCTTTTGTGGCTGCTTTATCCTCACCATCAAGTATCTTTACGCTTCATTCTATTTCTTCAGTTGACCCTTTTTTCGTGATTGATTCATCGTCTCACGATTTTATTTCATCAAAAAATGCTGCTACTTCATCATTGACAGGGCCGGTTCCTTCATCGATTGTTACTGCTTCTCAGTCAGCTATCATTTCCAATAACCAGGCTTTGACTGTATTTTCTGAAGATGTTGTCTCTCTTTCTGTAGCAACAGAACCTTTTTCTGTAGTTACTTCTTCAGTATTAGTTACGATACCAACATCAGAAATCATAGTTTCTTCTTTTTACGAGACTAATTATCTGTCAGATATTGCGTCTTCATCTTCTAATATTAAGCATGATTTTTCAAACAAGGATACATCACAAATTATTTTGTCCTCCACTGATGGTCTTCATTCCTCTGATGTCATTCCTAAAGTTTCTGATAAAATCATATCATTGACAGTGAGTCTATCTATCCAAACTTCTGTTGTCAGCTCAACTGTTGCTATTGCTGAGCCTTCTTTGGTAAGTAGCTTTTTACCCTTTATCTCTGGGTCATCAGAAGAGTCTACAAATGTAGTTAAGCCATCTGAAGTATCTTCTGTCATCATGTCTCAAAGCTCAGCTTTTGATTCTACTTCAAAGATTAAGTCTCCTACATCCACGGTTGACCTTCCTACTAGCATGAAAGACTCTCTTGAATCTACTATTTCAAAATCTTCTACGTCTTTTGCCATGGTTTCCAGCACCGATGTTGCTATTTTATCTTCTATTGTTGAACAAACAACTGATGAACTTCATTTATCATCAGTTGCTGAACCCTCTGAAAATTTCTCTTCATTGACTGTGGTTTCTTTGTTCACAGCTGCTCCTTCGTCAATCACCATTAGTTCTGATGCTTCTAGTATTTCATCTGGCTCTGAAATTTCTATAGAGCATCCAACATCTGAGGTTTTTCAAACTGACACTACTTATACAATTTCTGAAAATGTATCTTCTGTTGGTGCATCGTCTATTGTTACAATTTTTTCTGATCTAAGCTCAACTTTTGTAATGACTGTTCCCTCTTCAACTGAGCCAGATTTGGTTT
Organism: Geotrichum reessii; assembly: GCA_013305925.1. Taxonomy (NCBI): domain Eukaryota; kingdom Fungi; phylum Ascomycota; class Dipodascomycetes; order Dipodascales; family Dipodascaceae; genus Geotrichum; species Geotrichum reessii. The sequence continues at coordinate 30,790 of QVTG01000179.1, read as the reverse complement.
CTTTTTTCACGGGTGTCACTTCTCCATCATCATCAAATAGTGCAACCTTGTCCTACATCAAATCATCTACTACGAAAATTGAATCTACTACCTCAGTACCTGTTATTACTTTTTCACAAAATTTTGAAAGTAGTATTTTGACTACCGCTGCAATAGAACCTTCTGGAATTCTTACTATCTCATCTGAGCCTTCATGGATTAGGGCAACCGAGACTTTGTCTATGATTTCTCACAGCTCGGTTTTAACTGATTTTGGCACAATTGCTACACATGCTATTGAAACTGACACCGTCTCAAAAAGTTCTACTGAAACATCTGGTTTGGTATTTTCAAGCGATTCATCTGCAAAAAAGGTATCTTATTCAAGTGTGTCTATTAAAGTAACTTCCGGTACCAATTCCTCTAAAGCTTCTGAAATAACTTCTTTTGAATCATTAAGTTTTTCAACTGCCATTTCATCTAGTCCTTTTGAACTTAGTCATGCTACTGCTACAAGGTATATTGAGTCTTCAAGTGTTTTTTATATCCAAACCACAGGCTTTGCTAAAACATCTTCTGAATTGGCTAATATAACAGAAAGCTTTAGTTCAGTTGGTTCATCTGAAGCCAGCCGCCTGAGTTTATCTGAGTCCACCAATGCAAATGTAACTAGTTTTTCTATGACATCTCCTACTTTTTTTGCATCATCTGGTAGCTTATTGGACTCATATAGTTCATCAGAAACTGCTATTTTATCTAGTTCAGCTAATGTTTTTGTTTCCTCTGTCGATGATCAAAATATTCCTTTAGTTAGTGGCTTTTTTGTTTCTGAGTTAGCTCGATTTTCTTCTCATTCAACTTCTATTACAGTTGAAACCAGTACACCTTCTGTTTCTGGAGAATTTAACCCAATTTTGGTCGAACCTAGTCGCTCTACATCTCTTTTCATTCCTTTTACACCTACAACCACTTACATTGAAAGCTTATCAGTACCCATAATCACAAGCACGACTGATAACTGGCTACCCGATAATCTCATTGTTCAGACATACTCTTCTGATGTTAATTCTGAAGATTTTGCAACTACTACTGCCAGTGGTAGAGGGGTTCTTGCTTCCTCACTTCCAAAAGTGATATCACCTTTTGGTAATGAAGATAATAAACCTTCAGGAGATTTTTCTTTTATACAAATTGGTTTCCAGCATCAACTCAACTACCCGTTTGTTGCTAGTCATCCTTTATCTGCAGCACAAATCTTTAAATACCTACCTTTAGGATTAGCCTACGGATTAAATCTTAATGATTCCGACGTTTCTATGCAAAGTATTAAACCTTATGAGTTAGATACTGCTGGATATGTCATCTCTATAGCTATGATTTACATTCCTAATTCATCTGTTTCTTTACTGGAAAGTCTGCTTTTAATATCTACCTCTAGACTTTACCAAAACCCCAATTCTTCTATCAAAGATTTGATGAGCTTGATTGATCCTTCAATTCCGCTGATTTCAGCCAATCGTGGTAGTTTAAGTAACAATGGCCAAAATAATGGTTTATACGGCCCTAGTGATAGTTCTGGCTTGAATTCTGACCAGGGTTTGTCTAATTTTGAAGAGACCAAATCTGGACGTCCAAACTCAGGCTCCCTTGATCAGCCAACAACGTCTAATACTACAGTACATTCAAAGACTATTGGTATTGCCGTTGGTGCTGTTTTTGGATCAGCAGCTTACTGTGGTGCTATTTTCTTATTATCCAAACACTATCGTCAGCGTAAAAAAAGCGTCGAACTTGAGGGAAGAAGCTCTCCTGTGATGGCTGTGCCTCGACCTCAGAGGTCGCCTCTGGGTAGTAGGCCTCCAATTTCTGTGCCAGTATGCAGCGAAAACTCATTAGGATGGAGTTAACAATTTTTTTTTTTTTTTTTTTTTAGTTTATTTATAATTGTAAATACCAATCTATTTTTTATAACAGTTCACTGGGGGGTTAAATATGAAAGGTTTTGAACTACACTTTGAATTATTTTTTGTTTCCAGACTGACTTTGCTAAAAAAAAAAAAAAAAAAAAAACAAAGGTTACAAACAACTCAATTTGAATTTTTATTTCAAGCCAAAATGCTTCAAACAAAAACATGTACTTCTTATTAATTGATAAATATATATGAACATATAATTATTTATCTAAAAAAAACAATAAAGCGATTAATTGTGTACACAAGTATACATAAACCTATATATATATTATAATTTATTTTTTAAATTGAAAAAAAAAAAAAAAAAAAAATTGAGCATGTTTATGTGCAATTTTTTATAGTACATTATTATTTATCTAAAATATTTCTTCAAAAAAAAGTTATTTTTATATATTAACAAAAAAAAAAAGTTCTGGGAAAATAATTAATCACTAATTATCGTGACATTGTAGCGGCTTGAAACAGAGATGCTTAAGAGTGCGTTGCTTTGCATTATGCCTTTTTTTTTTTTTGAAGTTTGTTAATTTATTTATAAAAACACTTTAATTGATTCAGCAATTTTGTAAGGCAATTTTTAGTTTAGTTAATTTTCTAGGAAAAAAAAAAAACTATTAGATATTATGACTGTCAAATCTGAAATCAGCGTGTTACTTTTAAAATAGTAGATATTATCAAAATATCAAATTTTATTAACAGACCAGTAAATAGACAAATAACAAAAAAAATTTTTTTTTTTTTTTACAAAATATTGAGTCATGGGCACGCTACAAAAACGAAGTTTATAAGTTTTTTAAAGTACCATTGGTGTTGGTCAAGAATTACGAGTATATAAAAAATAATAATGAAGATAAGTTATTTTGTTCTTTATTGTTTTATTGTCAAAGACATAAATAATTAATGGCCTGAAGACGTAATCAGATGTATGAAATTTGTCTTATAAAAAAAAAAGGCTTTTGCAGTTTACAAAAAAACAATAACGATTAATATCTACTCAACTTATTAAAAAAAAAATTACATCTTATATATAATTAGTTTAAATTAAAAATAATATGTTTCAAAATTAAAAAAAAAAAAAAAAAAGAGAAATTACTTGTATAAAGGAAACAATTTTTTTTTTTCATTTTTTAGCAATAGTTTAAAAATTACTTTCCCGACCATTTAAATAGAACCAAAAAAAAAAGACCAGTCAAATTACTATCCTGATTATATATATTATACATGATTGTTAATTTTAGAATCTATTAAAACGACACGAATCAGAGCGGAAAAAAAGAGTCATGTTTTGTTTTTGTTTTCTTTGTCAATTTTAACTGTATAGAACACCAAAGTAATTTTCTAATATTAAAAGTGCTTATTTCGAAATCACTCGTATATATCACAAGTCGTTGGAATTCAAGCCATAAATACTTTAATCTATATATAGTATATATAAATAACTGGTTCAAACCTTCTTGTGTCTAGATAGAATAAAATACATCTTGGTTTTAATGAAAAAAACCAAAAAGCTGTTTTTTTTTTTTTTGATGCTTAATACAGTCTTTTTTTTTTTTGTTTTGGAAAAAAAAAAACGGGTCGTCTAAAAAAGCTAGCCACCTTGACCAACCACCCTCAAAAATAATTAGACTACAGAGATTCTATTTTTACCTAGAGATTTATGATGCAGCCAAAGAGGACTTCTTTGCAAGTCTCAAATAATCAGGAAAAAAAAAAGGCTTTGACCAAAATATGAATGTTCATAAAGTAGTTTGGAAAAAAAATGTAAACATTAACAAATACGTATGTATAGAAAAATAAAATGAACCAAAGAACGCAAAAGAAGTAAAATAGAAAAAAAATAATAAAGTATAGAATATAAAAAAAAACACCAAAAGTAAAAGTAGAAGAGTGAAACACAAATAATTCCAAATAAAAGTCAAATGAGAAAAAAAAAAACTGCCCATGTCACTCAAAAGTAACCAAAACATAATGAAAAAAAAAAAGATGAGCCTATCGTTTGATGTATTTAGTGTCGTAGATGTCGTTGAAAATTGTGAGTCTCAATTATGGTGCTGACGGTCATTAACAGAGTAATTATTACTATTATTATTATTATTACTATTAGCTCTGGAGTTATAGCCAGCATGCTGAGACCCAATGCGACTATGATGTGATAAATTACCATTACTATTACCGTTATTGTTACCGTTATTATTGCTGTTGTTGTTATTATTACCGTTGTTATTGTTGTTAGGTTGGGAACGAACACCCAGTGGATTCTTAGAGTAGGAGAGTCTAATGCCACCCTTGACACTGTTGGACAGTCCAATACCATACAACTCCTTCAAGGCTAAAGTAGCATAGGAAACATCCTCAAACTCAACAAAACACATAGGGCCATTGGCCTTGGTACGAAAAGACAAACGTTTATAACCCGGACGTGCAGAAAAAATTTCTTTCAACTCATCTTCGTTCGTGTCGGGAGGGAGGTTTCCAACGTATAGTGTATTGCAAGGTGGGTTCTGGTCAGCCGGGTTAGCAGGTGGCATTACTCTTCCTCCACTCTGCAAAATTTGAATTGCAGAGCTGTTGCTAGTGGGTGAATAAGGTACCACTACTTTGCTGTTATCAACACCGGTATTGCTATTAATAGACAGGTTCTGAAATCCTCTGGCAGTAGAGCCTCTTCTTTTATCGGTCCAAGCATTAGAGTTAGTGTTAGACGAGGGTGGCTGAACTGTCGAATTAGATCTAGCTCCTTTGTTTGTAGAGGTGTTATTAGTCGAAACAGGAGGCGATTGAGCTCTAGAGTTGGACTGAGAGTGCTGTTGGGGTTTAGCGGGAGATGTGATACCAGATGAAGACCCAGAGCCTTGGTCTTGAGAACCAGGGGCGCTAGAGTGGGAAGGCTGCTGAGGAGCCGACTGGAAACCACTAGATGAAGGCGCGGAAGAGTTAGCTCTCTGAGAAAAGTATTCAGGCTCGGTCTTGGAAAACCAGCCAATTGGATCTTTAACTAGATCACTGTACTCTTCATCCTCCTTACTTTGAGATTCCAATAATAATGACTTTCCAGCCTCACCAGTAACAAAATCCTTTTCATTAGAACCTGGAAACAAATTTCTAGGAGAAGTGGGAGAAAAGACTCTTCCATTCACATCACTCGTAGAGTAGAGCTCAGGATAGGTGCCAGAATGTTGTGGCATTTCCACTTTAGATAATGAATTAGGATTACCGACACCTGAAGAAAACACAAATCTAGACTTATATCCAGGTTGCGGCGGATAAGGCTGAGAGTAAGTAGGTACATGCAGCGGCTGCGGTTCTTGAAAACGGTTGTACAAGATTTCACATTTAATGGCATTTTGGGAACTTGTCTGGGCAGATTCTCTAGGAATGAATAGATGAGGGTTAGATGTAAGAACAGAAAGGGCATTGTTAGCAGCATTCATGCTTTTAAAATAGCCAATTCCCGTCACGGTGGAAGGTAAGCCATCTTCAGCGATAGGACCTTTTTGAACCTCAGAAAAAACAAATTCAGGTGCAAAAGTAAACAAAACATTAAATTCGTGCTCTTTAATATCCCTAGGAAGATTGATGACGCGCAAAGGAATGCAATTCGAAAGGTCCTCTGCAGTTTGTGGGGAGTTAGGAAAGAAGTTTGAGATAGCTGATTGGTTGATAGCGCCAGAAAGTTTTTTGTTGATGCCAGCAATGCCTGAAGGTTTGAGAAATGAGTTGGAAGCGATGGACTGGTTGATGCTAGTAGATGCTAAGGACTGAGAAATGCTATTAATGCTACCTTGAGATGAAAATCGAAAAGTGTTTGTAGGAAAAAAAGTTGAACCAGGAAGAGCTTGGCTATCTAGTTCTTCAGAATGCTGCTGAGGTTGAGTATGCTGGTTAAAGGTTTGTTGTATAAGACCCTCTTCATTTATAGGATATGGATTTACCCCAAACTGTTGCTGCTGGGATAAGTGTGGCTGTGTCTGATGAGGCTGTAGTTGTGTCTGCTGCTGTTGATCTTGAGACAGTTTAGGACCACCTATTGACAATGATGACAGTAAAGGCATAGAAGTCATTGAAGCTGATGATGGAGGAGACCCTATGTTAAAATTAGAGGTAAAGGGTTTAGACTGAATCATAACAAATTACGCGTCTGAATGTTATCAAAATCAGAAGAGCGCTTTTAAAACAAATTGAAAATTAGTTGTGTGGTCAAAAGTGTTGATTAAAAAGGAAAAAAAACAATGTTGTCAAAAGAAAAGGTCTTTGTTATTATGAATGCGACCAGCAAAAATAAGTGGCGACGCGTTAATGTTAGAAAGACAGGTGGCGTATTGCAGCAAAATAAAGCACTGTATATTCAATTAGAGGGCAAACAATGAAGTACCAAAGATTGCAAACTGAATTCAGGCGAACAAGGCAATAGCGAAGAAAATTGGTGGAGGTTGAGTTGTTAAGGAAAGAAGAGTATGGTGGTGATGGAAAAGAAAAGAGAAGGGGGAGAGTAAAAAAAAAATAAAAAGAAAAATAGATAAAAAAGGGAAAAAAAAAAAAAAAAAAAAAAAAAAATTCTGAATGATTCTATGTTAGAATGTCTGAGAGGGAATTCTTTGGAGGATTTTTTTTTTTTTTCTTGTCCCAAAAAAGTTTTTACTTTTTCTATACCGTGTAAGGTCACGTGTATAATAAACTATGCCCTAACCACTATAAATAAGATTTGACACTTGAGATAGTTAAAAAACACTTATAACTTTTGAGCTTGAATCAAAAACAAGTCCTATTATCTATCTTGTTTATTGCGTGAGTTCAGATACAGGGACTCTCGCCTTCCATTAGTTACCGCTTCGTTTACAATGTTTTTTGAGAAATTAAAAAGTAAACCAATGAATAATTTTTTCTTTTTTTTTTTTTTTTTTTCATAGAGCAACTAACTGTACAGTTAATCTCGCTTGTCCTAATGTCTCTGTTTTAATGAAAACATCAAAACAATTGTATTTCAGAAAACAATCAGTGATACCACTATAAACTCACCTAAAACGGCACAAATGCCAAGCACTTCATTAAGTTTATGCCTTATCTGCATCACAAGTTAGTTTTTGTGTGGAAGCTGGCAGGGTAACCACCTAAACAAAAAAAAAATTCTACAATACTATAATTATTTCGTAAAATATATCGTCAATTGTCGGTAAAACTAATAATAACTCTGCTATAAGCTAAAATGACAAAGCCTTATAAAGTGAATTTATTTTCCAGTAGTCAAGAATTGATACTACTGCTACTAATGCTTATGTTTTTTTTTGTATGAATTTCTAATTTGAAAAAAGTATTTTTTTCATTTTTTTCATTTTTTTTTTTTAGTGATGTTGGTTGTTAATTTTTTTCAATCATTTTGGTTATTTATTGGGCTTACATAAACAAATACAAATCATAAACTTGAGTGTCAGTCAAGTTCCAACTAATCTTTGCCAGCTTTAAATCTTTTTAGCCTTGAAGTTCCCAATAGAGTCCCCAATATATTGCTGGTATTGTGTGGCTTTTGCGGGAGGAACTCTTGTTACGTTCGCGTGCCACTCTGTTTTTCTCCACCTCGTATCTATTTTCTATACATGAAAAACCAACTTGAGAAAAAGCTCACTCAAATCGATCGTCGGCTGCGTGATAAACTGTCTCGGGGCTTGTGGCTCATGGGCTCAAGTATAGCTTTTCAGGCATTTCTTTTGCTGTTTTACCTCTTTGCTCTCGCGGTCAAGTCTCGTCCCTCTGATAGGAACTGATGTTATTAAACCCTTTATAAAATCAGTCATGTTTTTTGACAATGTATTAGTGTCACGTGGCTCAGATGTTGATGTGACAATCCCTGATTAATAATTTCAAGGCTTTGAAAAAGACTTATGAGTAGTTTTAAGGCGTAAGTTTCAAACACTAATTGTTTAGTTATAGTGAGCCAATAAAGTTTTGACTGTGATGAAATGGTTTACGAAAAGTTAGAAGTTGTAAAGTGAGCTCATTGAATGAATATTGTGTTTTTTTGTTGTTGTTTTTTTATCAAAAAACCTAATTATATGGTTTATGCACTCAGTCTGGCATTGCTCTTGATAGTTATAAACAAATTCTTTGGTACAGTGGTGATCTTGTCGGGTTTCCTTTGACCCACAGACGTAATTCATCGAGGATTTGGCGTTATCAAAAAACAATTAAAGTAAATTTATGTACGTTACAACCCCTGCAAAGTGGTTAAACTATTTCTTGTATTCACTTAATGTCTTCCAGATAATTCATAATCAGCTACAAGAATAATAAGCTGATTATTAGTAGCACTCAAACGGTAGCTGCTCATTGGCTCGCTTTCCACGATTTAAAATTAGACAAATAAATTTTTTTTTCTCATTTTTACACCACAGAATCAATGTAACATTTATCATCACTAACTGCTTGTTATAATTATATCCATATTTATATAAATTAATTTTTTTTTTTATTCCTCTTTCATTATTTTATCTTTAATCATCTTGCCATCAAGTGTTCTAAAACCAACAGTTGTTTATTGATTAATCAATGAGTCCCTTGATATCAACCCCTAAAAGTTCTCTACGCTATCAGTCAGTCTTAAACTCTGCAAATAAGGCTGTCAACAATCAAGTTGCTGATTTTGTTAATAACAGTTCATTCACTGAAAAAACATCCATACAGCTTGTAAAAAATTTTATGAGCGCGGCAATTGGAAGTTTATCTTTTCTAAGAGAGCTATTTTCAGATGATAACTTTATCGACGACACTTTCCAGGTTCCACATCCAGTAAATACAAAACCTAATATCGTAAGAATCAAGCGTCTTAAAAGGGGTGTTTCAGAGCCTGCTGACACTCTTATTTCCTGGCTTGTAAGTTTCTGCCTTAAGATATCTGTCGTAACTTATACTGACTTTCTTTAGCATACAGGAATTTTTGATGCTCTCGAGAAGAAATTTTTAAAATCAATCATTCTGTGCATCTATTTGGATTCTACTAAGCAAGAGGAAGTTGCAGAAACCTATGTTTTTTCTTTAAGCTACACGCCTGATAAAAAAGGCATAAGTCTTAGTGTGGATAACAGTACAGAAGTACAAAAGATTAGTTCTCAAATTAGCTACCAAAGTGAGTCAACTATTTTACTAGATACTGTAAGCTACTTTGAAATGATTTCTAACATTAACAGGCGCAGAAAAAAACTTGCAGAATCTTATTCGCAAGTTTATTGTAACAACTCAAACACTTGGACAGCTGCCCGGTATGATGGTCAACTATTTAGTTTTTTTAAAAAAAAAAAAAAAAGTTACTAATTTACAGGTACAGACTCTCGATATTTAAAAGTTAGACTCACTTACACCAATGATTGTCCAGCTAATTATCAACCGCCTTACTTTCAAGACTGTACAGGAAGAGATCTAGAAAAAAGACTTATGCAAAATCTTAGGATTAGTTCTCGAGTCTTGATTCCTGGTTCAGCTGATTTTGGATTTCATGGGTAAGCAATAAAATTTTTGTGTTTTTATTTTTCACTTTTAACGCTTTTTTTTTTTTCTAAGAATTTCTTTACAAGTTATTTCTAAAAGTACTACTCATAGGCGTAAGATTCTTTCGACAACATCGTGTGAACAAATTGAATCCAACACTCCCAATTCTACTTCACTGGTGCAGCCTTTAATTTTGTCAACTTCCCCACCAGTATCTAAGGTTACTGAAACCGATTTCACCCCAAAACCTATTGAGCTGAAAACTATTCACCAAACTCTCCAGCATCAACGTAATGAGACATCAATGGCTAATCAAGGATTAGAGCATGATTTGAGAGAAATGGTAAGCTTTTTTTTTCTTGTTTGAAAAAAACTTATTTTCTAATAACGAAATATATAGTTTCGAACTCAGACGCAGGAACAAATCATGCTTACCCAGCCAATGGAAACTAAACCAGAAAATAAATCTAAAAACGAAAGTAAATGTGACTGTGGTATTAAAGATGATAATATTGACAGCGTGAGTGCCCTCTTTTTTTTTAAAAAATAAAATTAAATACTGACATTTTTTAGATGGAATGTGAGAAATGTCAAAATTGGGTTCATTGTCAATGCTATGGGTATAAAGGAGTCGAAGACCCCAGAGTTAAAGATTTTCATTTTTGTTACAAATGTCTCTATGGAAAAAACTCCCTCGCCTACCAGGAGGCAGTTGAGTTAATCAAAAGAAGAAAGCTGCTAGCTCTAGCCATTGAACGCGGAGAAGTTGTTCATGATGAATATAATTTTTTGGCGCGAAAGCTCGCTATTCCTGAAAATGAATTGGATAAAATGATTGGAGAACTACTAAAGGAAAAATTTTTGATCAAGCGAAAAGGTGTTGACTACAATCTTTGGAAAGTTACCAAGTCAGTCAGAAAACTGAAATCTATTAACCATAGATATTTCAATCCAAAAAATAGCAGACTAAATACTAGAGCTAAAACTGGAACAATCTTGTCCAGTGCTGAAGAAGAGGGTTTGTCTGACTTTGGCAAAGCTCACGAGTCTGATACAGACTACTCTGAGCATGAAATACCTTATTTGCCAAATGCGTTTGGCAAAAAAGTTTAATAAATATTTGCTGCAATTTAAATAAAATATTGTTTAGTCGCCTAACTTTTCAAGTTTCTTTCTCCTGAGTTCTTCTCTCAATTTTTGAGTAGATGATAAAGCCCCTGTTCTTGAGCCAAGAGATGTAGACTTTTTCTGGGTCTTTTCAAGGAGATTTTCTGGGTCCGCCTCGGAAAACTTGTCATCATTATGCTTTGTACCTGTAAACTGGGTAATCAGACTATCATCTTTAGACGTTTCGTGCTGAGGTAAGAATGTATGAGAATAAAGATCACCTTCGTCAAAATTCTCATCTTCTTCGTACTCACTTTCAGAATTGTAATTTTCTTTTGATTGCTTGAAAGAATTTTGACTGGTATCCAGCACAGTACTAGTAGTTTGATTAACTGACTTGGATGTTTCAGAAACAGGACTTTTGGAAAAGCTTCCCATCTTGGCTGTGAATTTAGTTAACAAAGCTAACGTTTCCGCCTCACGCCTCTCACTACCCTTCTTTAAGACGTTACGCTTTCTCAGGTACTGAGACTTTTCTTTTTCCACAAGAGATTGTTTTACTTCTGCGTTTTGGTTCCGGTCAATGTTACGATTCTTGTCTGATTTTAAAGTAGCCTTGAGAGCCTCAAACTCATCCTCAAAATCCTGTGTTGTCTTAGGCAGCGCTTTCGTTGAAGTTAGTGGCAGGGAAACTTGAACTTTGATATCTTTAGTTGTAGAAACAGCCGCAGTTTCTGTATCACGTTTAATATTATTGGATTGACCAGCCAAATTTGACAAAGTTATGGCCTCAGAGGATGAAGACGTTGGCTGCATAACAGGCTCAATCACCAGAGACTTATCGTTCATAACCTCATGCGCCGCCTTCATCTTGAACTTTTTCTTCGGTGACTTTTGTCCAAGATTCCAAAGTGGTATACCTGCATCTTCGTTATCTTCATCGTAAGAAAGCCGTACCTTGACCTTTTTTGTAATAGTCTTCTTCTTACTAACCATACTCTGTATTGTCGCTGATGCCGCTTTGGCTTTTGCAGCCTCCTTTTCAGCATTTTTTTCGTCAAGAAGTTGCTGGATATCCTCAAAATAAGGCTTTGTAACAACAGCTTCAGTAATTAAAATGGGTGTCACAGGCTTGCCATCATCTTCGATTGAGCCGTCCTCAATCTTTGACAAAGTGTACACCGAGTCGCCTACAACCTTTCCAAACACAGTGTGTCGACCGTTCAATGCACGAACCCGTGGGCTGATTCCTAGTGTAACAAAAAACCCACCATCCTTGTCGTTGTTGCCATTTTCAAGATCTCCAGCAGCCCAGCCCGCGCCGATATATCCTCGCGTACGAGCTGTAAAACTCAATCGCGAGTGTAATTCCTTTTGAGCAAAAGCAGGATCACTCTTCTTGCTACTATTATTGCTGAATTGCACCAGCTCGCCCTTGAGCAGCCGTGCCACGTTTACAGAGCTGCTTCCCGAGCCGGCAAGGTCACCACTGATGCAACGAGCGAGAAACAGACGGCAGGTCCGAGGAACCTCTTTGGCCCACAACTCAAGCGTAAGCTCGCCGCGCGATGTATGTAGCGTTACAGCAGCCGTCGTGGCCGGCTCAATTGGAGTTGTCATCGCTTTAACTATAAAGTTGGAAAAAAAAAAAAAGCGCTCACAGAGTTATGGCGCTGATGATTTATGTGTATGTAATTAATGGGATTTTTATCAAGGCAGTTGAAAAAAATAAAAATAAAAAAAATAAAAAAATAAAAAAATAAAAAAATAAAAGTTTTTTATTTTTTTTGTTCACAATAACCTTAATACAGGTTGTACGGGGTTTCAACTCAATAAATATGAATTTCGTTTAATTTGTAAAGAAAAAAAAAACAATTAAAATATATATTGACAAAAAATAAATATATAGAAAAATCTAATTTTGAGCTATCGGCATCATTGTGCACCTTACATCACATGGTCTAGCTCTATACTTGAATCCAATTCTACTCGGCAGCTCTTACAATATTCCACCAATGCGTCCCAGATCTCTTCATTAATAACAGTCTCATTTGAATTTTTTTCAACCGTCCGAGATACTCTACTGCAGCGAGCGACTTCATCGTAGAGCCATGATCGCCACTCAGTCATAACTAAGTCCGACTCAATTTTGTTGATTGTGCGCAATTCGACCATGAGCCAGTTACGCTGGGCACCGATTTGGCTCCGGAGCTCGAAAATGCGGTCGCGAATCGCACGCGACGCCGACTGAGTGGTACCACCTAAAGAAGAGTCGATATCATCGAAATACCCTTCAGGGATATTTGGTGACAAAGCTAGATCCTTAAACTTATTGTAGCAAAGTGCAGGAGTGGAGTTGCCGTCAGTGATGTTGACGCTGTTGACAATTTCAGCAGAGTAGTTGATACCAGTCTGAATAAGGTTGTCAACATCAGTGAGTAAAATAGACCGCCGCATATAAAGAGGTGTCTCTAACGAGATGCCAAGATCCTTAGCAAAATTTCTAGCGTGGCGTTCCATCCAAAATGACTTTGTAGAGATACCCAGCAAGCCAACGTTACCCAGCGCCAACAAAACAGTCAAAAGTATCAAGCCCTTGTTAGTTGTAAAACCAACCCACAGACATTTTAGAATCTGACGGAAAAATATCACGATCTCTTCCACAATGCTGATACCTACACTCAAAGAGACTTCCCATATTTTGTTTAAAACCGATTTGTTTGATACCACTACTGCCTGTGTTGCAATAATCTCTTCATGTTCCTTTGCAAGTTGATCTTTCAAGTCCAAAGATTTTGCGGCCGAAAGCGACTTTGTGATCGCCGATACTGACGTGCCCAGTTTGCCAAACATTCGAATCGCTGTATTCGTGCTACCATTCGGGCCAAGTTTTTCTCTAGCCACTACGCACTCACGTAAAATTGCATTTGCGTCCAGTGCAAGCTTATTCATGACCATTGGCTGGGTCACATTCTTGAAAAAGGACGATTTTAACCATTCTATATTACTCCAAATAGATAGTTTGCAGCTAGACTTGGTCATTTTAGTAATCACAAACCGATGAGTGGTGTAAAAGTTGTCACCCTGGGGGAATTTAACGATTGCGTGGCGCTGGAACACAACATAGCACCAATTGTTGTCCATGCGCTCTATTCTCTGTAGATACATGATCGGGTCATTGTTATTGTCAAAAAGAGTTTTCTTGTTGTCTGAAGTATTGAAGGAAATCTCACGCTCTACCATATGGCTGTTAACCAGTCGCCATGGGGTAATCTCAATGTTAGAACGGACGAGTGTGCCGTTTTCAGAATATTTAAAAACAGGTGAGTTTTCTCCAAACATCAGATGAAACATGGCTTTGGCAGGAATATCAAAAACAAGCTCCTTTGACAGTTGAGCCATCAATTTAGAATAGTCAGGTAATGGCTCTTGTTTTGACATTTCGGCAATTTCTGTAGTTTTAGTGCCTTTTTCCAGAGCATTTACAGTGTTTGAATCTGATTTAGTACGGTTATGAGACTCGTTAAGATAATTGACCATATAAAGATTCACGTAGCGTCTGTCAGCTGCAGGTCTGTTTTCATCAATAAATGGTTCCCGTAATGACGATGAAACCAAGCTTAGATTGGCCTCATCATTTTCATCCGCAATATCTTCATCATTTAGCTCGTTTCCAATCGACTGAAGCTTTTTAATGATTTCTTTAAGCTTGAGAGGGGTCTCCGACTTCAAGTTATCAATTAAAAATTGAATCCGCTTTTGTAAAATCCTACCTGAATCAAGGTACGAGTAGCAGACAGCAGTTTTTGTGTTGGAAATTAAAAACAAGGTGTCTTGATGCAAGCCTGATTTGGCTTCAACACTGATCAGTGATGATAATGGGAACATGAGTGATGATACAAATCCCAAAAAATTTGAATAGATGTAGACAGCTTTAGGCGTCATAAAAATTCTAGCCGGAAGCTGCTGTTTAGGATTAGGCTTAAAAACACATCTAAATACCAAAACAACTTTATTGTTTAAATCATCGCTTGGAATCCCTTCGTATATAGCTTTCAATTGAATATCCTGTAATCTCAACACCGACGGATAATAAGATGGATACTTTTCATTATTAATTTGTACCAAAGATGTGGTTGATGATGAGGAAGATGAAAGAGTATTTGTAGGTAAGTCTTCATTTGAGCCCCGCTGGTAAGCAGCCCAATTTATGCTACCCCAATAATTAGCAGTAACTGCTGTCGGGATTTCAGATGTTTGGACAAACATTGTTGATAAAACGGCTTCGGGAGACATTGAAGTTGGCATAGGTGAGTTTAATAGTGGTGCCGAAGCCAAAGAAGTCCCAAACGGACCCAAGATGTTTGACTTTGCAGTGGTTGCAGCTTGATTGGATGTTGATAATAGCTCATCCTGGTTCAAGAATGACTTTAAAAGAGAGTCTTCTGAGCTTTTGAACAAACTTGTGGATTTACCTAAAGTGATGCTGTCTCCATTGCTATCATCATCAAGGTTTGAACCATCATGCGTCAACTCAACGTCAATTGAAGTTCCTGCTGTTGAGGCAAATTCTGATATCAATGGAGGAAATCTTTGAAACGCATGTGAAATAGTTGACCTCTTGTCACCTTCAATAGCCAGATGTTTAGCATCCTCAAATGCTTGCAGCCAGGATCTAAGGTCTTCCAGTGTTTCTGCTTGCATGAATAGCACTGTGTCTTTCGTCTTGATCTCAAACACAAAACGTCTATCTTCAGTCGAAACAGGAGTAACATGACACAATAGCACACCAATTTTATCACACTCTTGAACAAAAGTTTTATTTGGCGAGATATTTAGCCAGCCAAACATGCCATTTTTGACAAAGACCCAACGTTTAACCCAAACTTGCCGGACGCCTTTGTTACTTGTAGACTTTACAAAAAGCCAACCGTTTTTGAGATCAAGTCCAGAAGTCTTCGCAACAGCTTGAGGGACAAAATGAGAAATAGTAGAAGTTTGAACTGTATATGAGTTGAGATCTCGTGAAGGTTCAGAACGAGAAATAACATTTTGTTCCATGTCTGAGACAGCGTTTTCCAATTCTTTTGCAAGTGGGTTAGCGCACTTTTGCATTGTCTTCGTCCATGATCTAAGCCTGAGCATTTCTATTGAAATTCTTTGAGTTGCAGGGTCGGCAGACATGAAATCTTTACTTGAGAGAATCCAAGACTCAGAAAACGTTTTAACCAAGCAATTGTCAAGTTTAGACTGTGTTGTTGAAATAGATACGCAAAGAGCAAATCTAGTTTTAATATATTCTTTCCTTGCTTCAGCTAGCTGAAACGCATCTTCTCTAAGAGCAGAAGGCTCCTTGTTTTTCGTCAACCCAAGATATCTTGAAAGAGAGTTGTCATATTTTGTCTGAGCGTTATCGAAAAGACGTCTGCAATCCTTGTATGCTTTCAATTGGTTTTGTCGGAAGTTCACAATGGGATCAATTAATGCTGTGTGTTGAGATTTCACCTTTCGTATAATCTTTGTCCAATACTGTCGAGAGCTCTCAGCATATCTCCTCATGGCTAACACGGTGTAGTCATGGTCTACCAACCCCTGAGTGGCAAAGTCTGGAATGAACTTGGAAATCATTGAATTGGCAAGATCTTGTAAAACTGCAAAAACCAAGTGTTAGCTAATGATTTTTTATTAAAAAATAATTCAATTCATACCATCCATTTCCTGTGTCATCCTCTGTGTCGACTTGATGAATGAGTCCAACCAGCTATCCATATTCTCTATCTGAACGTTCAAATGGTTTACAGAGGCCCTAAATGTCGGACTATCTAGTGCTGCCTCTTTTAAAAGAACAGCAATAATATTTAAAGGTCTGTCATCATCATATGAGCTCAAGCGAGGTGAATCATTGTCAAGGTCAGATCCTAAAGGTTGCTCAGATTGCTGTTTCTCAACCTCAGTACTGGCATCTTCCTGAGACATTGTACAAAACAATTGAGGTCAATTATCCAAAAGCGAAAAAGTAAAAGAAATAGGTACTGACTGCAAAAGAGACAAAAAGAAGTAAGTTGATATGTAAAAAAATGTGAAACTTAGGGGAAGGGAGGAAAGAAAGAAAGAAATCGAGAAATAATATCTAATAAATGGTTAACAAAATAATATACAATTTGTCATGTGATTGATAGTTATAAAATTCAAAGACATCAGGGACTAAAAAAATCTCTTAGAAACAAACTAGAGATGGAATTGTGTTTATATTTGGAACAACGACAAAAAATAAATAGGTATATATCAACATTGTTATTAACAAAAGAAATCAAAAAAAATTAGTCGTTGGAAGGCTAGTTCTAGGCTCAACAAATAGGCAATTCATCGATGGTAATCGCTTTAATCAACAGTAACGCCCTTGGAGCGGAGGTCAGCCTTAGCTTGATCAATTTCCTGAAAGACCGGGCTGTTAGAAATGACATGATGATACAAAAAAAAAAAAAAAAACATACTTTAAGAAGAACCTTGTACTCAGCCTCCTTGTCTTTAAATGAGTAGACACCCCAGCCAAGGGTTGCCAACGCGTAGGCGCCAAAAGCAACTAAACTCCAGAAAGGAACGACAGGCAGGATTTCATTTTGAATTGTGGAAGAAGTGGGAATAATTCCAAGATAAAATGTTAAATATAAAACCACGGCAACTACTGCGGCGGTAATGGTCTGAGTTGCTTTTGTCATATTTGTAGTCTTAGATGTGTTGATTATAGTTGGTGATAATGATGATGGAGTAGGGGAGATTTGAAATGTTTACAGAGTAGAAAAAAAATGCCAAATGGCCAAAATGAAAAAAGAAAAAAAAAAAAAAGTGGAAACGTTGCCATGAAGACTCCAGTTTTGGAAAAAATGCGGCGTTATGAAAGTTTTGATACTTAAGAATTTATACTTGATTATACTATTAGGTTAAAGCTTAAGTATCATTATTTCAGTACTAAATTAATCCGTTGATTATTTGTTTACTTGTAACAAATTCACGTTTTAATCTCAATCCAACTGATAATAATTTTTTTTTGAAAAAAAAAGAATAAATAATATAATGAGTAGCAAATTTTATCTTCAACTATAATAACTTTTTGAAGTTTTAGTTGGCACTTTACATTATCTGTTTAGGTGGTGGGATTTACGCACCAAAATATATAATAAACAATAGAAATCAGCTATCAGTTAGTAACAAAGCTCAGGATTATAAATGCCTTTATTAGATCTATAAAATCAAGCAATCCCTTTTTTTTTTAGTTATAATTGCAGATAATGATGGCTGTTTTTTCTTCGTACGTAATCGTATGACCATTGTTAAAGATATTTCATCAGTGCAAGGTTTGGGTTCAAATGAACTGTCAATAAGCTCGATGATCTCATCTTCAGCTGACATCCAAAAAGCCCTGTCATCTGCATTTTTCATCATCAACGGTCTGAAGTGATCCACAGTATTGAATAATTCTGTTTTCTGTTCAATTTTTGTCAGTGCGAATTGACTGAATATATCTAGGTCATACTTAAATTTAATAAATATTTAAATAAATATTGACTTTTTTGTTTTGTTTTTCACTTTTTTTTATCTTTTATTTATTTATTTTTGATCAGGCTGCCCTGGTTTGTAAAAGCAGTTCACTTTGTTTCAGTGGAGCTCTATCGCATTTCATAGATTTTCATGTCGATAACAGGTTCGGTTTATTGTTTTTTTTCAGCATCGTATCTCCAGTTACGCTGATATTCTGAT
>QVTG01000179.1:0-7500 GCA_013305925.1 Geotrichum reessii | reverse complement strand
GCATTACTTTCTACAACACATGATACTAGATGTTGTTTGATTGATGCGTCCGGTAGTCTTCTCAACGTTTACAGTGCATCATAACTTTTAATCACATTTATTGAATGCTGTTATAATTCAGTTCTCGTTACAACTTATACTCAAATGGATCAATAATGTTTGATAATAAAATTTGACAGATGAATAAAATGATGGATTTCGGATAAAATAATATGCCTTATCACGCAAAATTTTGAAGGTGCTCAAGTCTGTACTTTTAAAAATATCGTGCTCTATTGTTTAAATTCTACTCAAAAAAGCAAAGATAAAAACGTCTATGACCAATATTTTGTCAAAGGCACAAAAATTGATTGTGAGTCTAAAAAGCTTGTTAGAAGACAGTTCGATTAAAATCATTGAGCCGTAAATAGTATTCACTTTTATAAGCTGTTATATATTTGCAGAAATTAAAAACAAAGGAAAACGTCTATGATAAAAAAATTGAAATGAAAGAAGTATCAAATTACGAACAAATGAAAAAAAGTTTTGAATATCATTGTAGCAGCTAAAGAAGTATTGTTGTCGGTAAATTAAAGTATATATACGTATTTATGACAAAATTATTAGGATAGTTAAATATGCCTTGAAAATATTACTTTTTTTTTACTCAAAAAAATTGTATTTCAGTAAATATACTAATGACAATTTTTATGAAAACTGTGTTTTATCATATTTTTTTGATGATATATTTCATTTACAGATTGGTCATACAACGCTTAAAGAATTTTTTTTTTAATCAAAGTGAATTAAAGAAAAAAAAAAGTTTTACTACAAGATCTACCAGTTTGCAACAATTATGGAAAGTCTAAAAGAAGTTTGATTATCTGTTTCTATCAGAGCGCCTCTGCTTAATATAAAATTTTCTTCAAGACTAAATTAGAAAAGTTCACCATATAGATACCAGAAAAGTTTGACAACAGGTAATTGACTTTAATTTTGGGATTATTTTATGGTTTACTTGGTTAGAATAGTTCTTTGAGGCTTTACGGCTGATAAATCTCTGTTATTAATGAATCGTGTCTTGTGTACTATTTTTTAAATAGAAGATCTGTTTATTGTCCTCACATCACATAGTTAGTTATTAGGTGTTATTATTACCAATAAAATAAAATAAAATTTCTAAAGGTGGTTATAAAGGCAAGAAAATATAAATTTTGGTGTCCTGTTTCTTTTTATGAGCTTTTGAAATAAAATTTGTTAACTTATCGAAGTAAGACTGACAAACTGATTTCATTTCAAATAAAAGATAAACCCTGCTTCTGAAACAAATTTAGTTTGATGATTTAAACTTATCAAATCAAATAAACACTTTAGTTTTTGAATCTATAGTTGACTTGGTATGTAGTGACTTGAAATTACGGAAAATTGCACATAGAACGCTGAGTATCAGAAAAACTACGCAATATGGGAATATACATATTATGGGTCTGTATATTTATGTCAAAAACTCTTTTTAAGTCAGTTTAAAATGTTTTTTCAAACAATATTCTGTCATAAATTAATAATTTGAGAGTATGAAGAAGGTCTTAAATATTTTGCATGTATTATTAGTTATCATTTTCAGTTTCAACTAAAATCATTGCTAAATTTCTAGTTTAGCTGAGTAGATTTTTTTCTAACACAATTTTATAAATCTGGCAATAATGTTTTTGATACATAAAAAGGACTGGATTCATGGCTAAGTACTAAAAAGCTAATCTTATAAGTATATAATAAATCAAATTTTCTATAAAAAAAAAAAATTACGCGGAGCCTGATATTAAGTGTTATTGAGTTGTTACACAATAATAGATAACTTCAATTAACATACTGAAAACCCTTACTCAGTTTTATAATGAATCAAACAGACCCTAATACTTGGGAATGAAACTTCAAATTTGGAGTCATGAAATATTCCTAATATTATAGAAAATCAAATTGATACTAATTATTATGAATTAAATTTATTGAGTTTAATTTTTTTTGAATTTTTTTTTTTTTAGCTAGGTGTGTGATCAAATATAAAGCCCAGAAAATATCTACTGCTCTACTCCATATTGAAAACTCCCTTAAAATATAGTTATATCATATCAATCAAAAAAATAGTCTAGAATGTGATCATATTATTTGATTTTATCTTGTAAGCTCCCCTACTATCAAACGACATCTATCTAATTCCACGGATGCTGTTAGCGAAAAGAGCTCTCAATAGTTTATTCTACCACCCAAGAAACACTCCAAAACGAAACGACAGACAAAACGTCCGTCACACGTTTCTTCCTCCTTAGTTGCCAACGCGGCTAGCAGGAGCTTGAAAACGGCACATGCCTGCTACCCAGTCGAGGAACAGATCGGGTGTGGGTTTTGTATTGTAGAAAAAAAAAAGAGGAAAAAAGAATGTATGCTATGAAAAATTTTTTTATGGTTGAAGCAGAAAAAAAAATAATAATAGGGCTAGTCACGTGCTATTAGATAGGGTCTTTTTTACGTAATTTTAGTTCAAGTGTCTGGGTTAGGTGAACCCAATTCGTAACCATTAAGATTTCTTTCATGTGTGTATACGTTTATATGAAACAAAATCATGATGAAAGCTTCAGACCTGCAGTTTCTGCCAGGTTCCAGCATCATTGTATCGCGAAATAGTCTTAAGGTCTAACTCCAATCTGTCCTATTAATTGACAAATCAATGATATGCTTTTTTAGTATTATTAGTATTGGCTACAAAAACTCTCATCATGCTAAAATTGTAAAGTAGATTTGACAATACTTGTATAATAAATACGTACATTTAAGCTTACAATTTAAATCTTGAAAAACAAACATCACAGGTTTGCAGATACAAGGGTTTCTTGTATCATTTCAGCCTAAGAGTCGACATAACATAGAATAATCAAAATTTCGATTATAGAATTTTTTATTTATTTATTTATTTATTTTTCATGGCCTTGCTAGAGAATCCGGTTACAACAAAAAAAAGTAACTATCTAAACTGCCAGTTGAATTCTTTTTTTTTGTGATCCCAGTTCCTGTAGAACTCGAACTAAATTGCAAAAAAACAAAAAAAAAAAAGGTTTCAATTAGCAGTATTTTTTCAGCATCTCCATCTGAGATCGTAGATTTTACCAGAGACTGCTTGTTTAAGAACAAGGCGTATGCACAAATATGATTATAATGTTTGGTACTAGAAAAAAATAGAACCTCGTAGTGCCCGCAGTGTTTGTGGAGACGTTGGGACCTGAATGCGAGGGAAAAGTTTTTTTGAAATTTTTAAGCTAAATGCTTTTTGTTTGATCCCAGTTTCGAGAAATTTGTTGAATATAAAGTTAAATTATGCAACAATATCAAATGGACAATGTATACGATCGCAGCTTAAACTTGCTATGTTTGAATTGTGACTACGACCATAAAACCAAAAGAGGACACTCATATACTCTATGCTCGACGAGACCTCAGGAAAAAGAAATAAAAAAAACATAAAAAATCACGCCGAAAGTAAATTGTATCGGAATCATTTAAGAACACTAATCTAATTTCTTCTTCAGGTGATACTATAACGTCTATGATTGTTATGAGTGAACCACGAGTTGAACAACCCCTTAAAACTATAGCTTACATACATGTAGGTTCACATAATAAAGTAATTCTTAGGCTCCGGTTTCAATGAGAAGTTTGGAAAACATTATGAACAAACGTAATGAGTTTTTTCCTCCGATATTTGGATTGCGGGTTTACCACGAATTTTTCAACAGTTATTTTTTTCAGTACACTTAAGATTTCTTAATTTTACTGTTGAAATTCAATGTTTCTTTTGATTACGTAGTAATAATAGATCTTTCTTGAACAAATCTTATTTTTGGCTTTTATTTCTTGTCAAGTTTCAGACTTTGCAAAGACATAAGAAAGCAATGTTTGGCAAAGAACGTATGTACAGCTTTTTCAAAGGATCCTAAACGATCTTGATGTGAATCTATTCAGTAGTAACTGACCATGCATGCTTCCACAAAAAGACAAGAAAAAAAAAGAATCCCACCCGATGAAATAGCTACATGGATTACAATATAAAAAGACGCATAAAACAATCAAAAATAAAATAAAAAAAGTCGCAATCTTGTTCAAGAGCATTCTTTACAACAGCTAATGTAGTAAATATTAACATCTATTAAACAAACTGATTATAATATAACTTGGAAGTTCCAAATTTTAATCTGCTAAAAAGCTAAAAATAGTATGCGAGTGAACTTTTCAGAGTTATAATCCTTTTGACCACATCGCCACAAATCTGAATTTCTGACTGTAGTTATACTTATACATACAATATTAATTCTGCTACGGTAAGCGAGTTGTATCAGTTACTGATGGATAACAACTTGTTTGAGATCATTTATATAGCTATATATACGTTTGTATTTATATAGTTTTTTGATTGCATTTCGTAACCGACTTCGTAATCAACGGGAAAGTACCTAATTATATGCCGTAAACGTCAAAAAAGATTCAAAAATTTAGAGATTCACTTCAAATGATTTTGGTATTATAGGTTATAAAAAAAAGAATGAGTTTAGAGACTTTTCAATACTATCTCAAAAGCATTTTATAGTTATATAGCTATAAATGTATTCACCTAAGACTCAATATAATCATATGGTATTTTATTTTTAGCAGGTGTAAATTTTATGCATAGGTTGCTATCGTAAACCGGTGAACGTAAATGATGTTTCACATATTTGAAGATCTCAACATCAACAGGTTAAAGTACAGTAAAAAAAAAAGATTGTGAGCATAATTCATAAAACTTTCACAACATAGTGATACGCGTATCGTACAATTAAAAAAAAAAACCTGTGTTTGCAATCTGAGCAAGCAGTTATTCAGGATCATACTCATCAATTATCTAATATCATTACCCTAACCACCAACGTGTTCTACTAATCATACAGCTAGACATGTAGTGTTGTGAAATATACAGGAGCTGTTTCTCCAGCACCATTTTACCGTACCAGCTACAAAGTCTGAATTTAAAACAAGTTAGATCAAGATGCCATTTTATCATATTTGTAAATGGGAATACAGATTTTCGACTAAATATAAGGTAGAGCATATACAAAATACAGTAGAATCCGACTATTATCAATCTCCTATAATGTCTATATGTAGATAACCACAAATTATTAACACTTAGGTTACATAGCTATATAAGTAGGTTAGCTATCACAATCATGTATTATCTCTACAAAATAAAATCACTGTGACTACCTGTCGTTTCATACTTCTGAAAAAATTGTCGACCTATCCACGGCAAGAACTCGTGTGTAGTTGGTTGTAATCTAAATGTGAATATGTTCATAAGCTTTCTTTCTGGTATATGTGCAAAACTGTTTTCTCCTGATAGAGCTACTGATAACAACTATACATGCCCTATTTTATGGTACAATGTCTACAAAAAGATAGCTGTGCAAAATTTGAAACTACTGAGTTCGCGATAAACTGTCTAAAAGATGTAGCTATATACATCATACAGTTTGGAGCCGTATGTAGCACCGGAAAATAAAATGAAGCATGAGACTCATAATTTGAATAATTTCAGACTTGATAATCATCAATATTGGTTTAGACATAAAAAAAAAGGGTATTTTTTGAAGTTTTGAAATTTTGTTGAGACTTTTTTTTTTTTCATAACTTTGCAGCATCAGGTGTTTTAGAATGTAAAATCGATCAGTCTCATGCTATAATTGGGCTCGTCGCTATTGGCAAATGTTGTTAAAACTCATTAACAAGGTTGCTATAGCAGCCAATCTATTATGATCTTGAGCATGACAAACATGAAAATAATGGTTGTTTTTTTTTTGCAACTGGAAGCATTAGGACTACAGCAAAAACACACATCGACCTAGTGCGGAGGCGCAAGAATTGGTTGACATCAAGGGTAGTTGGAGACATGAATACTGTAGCCCTGCACTCAGCGGCAGCTTTAGAAACGAGCAACTAAAAACTTAACGACGCGTCAAAATGGCGCTGCTGTCGCGTTCAAAAAAAGCCTCGCTGTATTTGTAGTAAGAAGAAAAATCTCCTTCTACCTCATGGGCTCTAATCAATACTAACACTCAGTTCTGCTTTTCTGGATGAAAAAAAAAACAAGGAGGAGCTGGTACTATATAGTTGTATCGTTAAAATTACCATCGCCTACGAAATTTTCAAGCGCTAATTTTTTTTTTTTTTTACTACCTTCTAGCTCACATGGACTAAAAATTTTTGTTTCGTTTTTTCAACCAGATCGAGTTGACGATATAGACTGTGACTGCAAGTTATGAGTGGTGGCTCAAACTACCATAATGCAGTGTGGATTGTTTTTTCTAATTCTAACATATTACTGATGCTGTTGTAGCACATGATCTGATCTATACCGAGGCAACCATAAATGCTTGAAAAAATAAGAATAGAAAAATGATCTGATCTGTATGCTGTGGTATGTATCATAATAAGTTCAAGTCTTACGCTACCTGTGAAATCGAAGGACAGAAAGTGAAAAGCTTTATTAAATTGTTTTTTTTTCTTTTTTCCTACAAACTTTAGAGACAATTTGATTTCTGCTTTTGTTTATTTTAGATACAAATAAGGCAAGATGAGTCGCTAGTTTTCATGGAAAAACCTCTGCAACAATTATTTGAAATTTTTTTTTCTGCGCAAATTTTTGTACTGTCTTTTTCTGGTTTAAGCATACCTCAATTAATCATTAACGCGACACAGCTCCGTAATCTCGTTGATAGCAGATACTGTAAAAGAGAATATCTTTATGCATACAAAAAAAATCAATTCTTTTGCATTGCAGCAACACCTGGCGTGGTGCAGAAATGTATGAATACAAAAATAGGAAGATGGTTTTTTTTCTTGAAAGATGGAGATTCAACATTTGAGATAATTTATTGTTTTTACATAAAAAATAAAAAGTGGCAACCAAAATAGTAACAGATCTGTACAAAAGCAACAGTGAAAATAAAAATAAAAAAGTCAATTTTCAATTCGTTAGCTAAATATTTTTTATAGATCTGTGTGCGCATGAGTGTTTAAAAATTGATATTATTGTAGACGCGTTATCGCGTTTATTTATTTTTTTTTTTTGAAATAGAAAGAAAAAGACAAATAAACAGAAACAAAACACAAAAGTATATAGCGAGTACCTCTTCAATACTTTTTTGAATCATGAACAACTTAACCTACAATGCGTCTTCTTCTATCAATGACCCGCACTACAACTGAAGCGTAAACATACTGTCCAGTAAATTTTTGATATGCGTTAAGTTTTGACGGCAGAGACCGTACCGCTACTATCGTTGATGGGTTGGGTCGGATTCATTGATAGTTATCTATATACGAGCCTCTACACATTTGAGCACAGATATTTTTGATGAAAATAATAAAAATAATAAAAATAATAAAAATAATAAAAATAATAAAAATAATAAAAATAATAAAAATAATAAAAAT
>QVTG01000178.1:29843-44669 GCA_013305925.1 Geotrichum reessii | reverse complement strand
TTGACACACAGTAAAACCTTAACAAGCTGCTCTAATCAAGCAAACCATCAGCAAAGGAGTTGCGGTAATGAGTTCAAAAACTTGACTACCGCTCCAAGACCCTTCGTGGTATCAAGCAGAACTCTTATATCAAGTTCCGGGGAAATTTTTGCTTAAGAAGCTGACCCCTTCTGACCCCTTCACAGTATGTAGAAGGCACTTCTTGAGAAAGTGTTCAACTGTTTCCAGCTGTCCACATTCGCAGTTATAATTTCTCTCAGTAATACACCTCATTTGAAAATACTTCCCAAGAGCACCATGAACTGTTCGCAGTTGGAATAACTTGCTAAAAGTACGGCGAGGCACAGTTTTCATGAATGGTTCCAGTGGGTTGGGATACTTACTGTTATACAACTCTCGTTGAGTACAAGATTTTATTTGAACAGAAGTTGGTAAATTTAGAACTTCAAAAATTCAAACAAAATTAAAAATAAAAATACCTTTAAAATACTATAAAACAGCTTTTTTGCAATTAGTCGTTGTTTTGGAAAAAAGGAAATGTTGTAAATAGTGGTTATATGTTAAGTAGGCACAGAGGAATGCGACCATGATCATGACTTTTAAGCAATGAATCGCATTTTAAACCACTGAATATACAATATATCACAATAAAAATAAAAATAAACGTTTTTAAAAACTAATCAAATTATTTCAATTAAATAGCATTGCTGCTCAAACATATTCCAAATTTATCTCCAAAGGGCATCATTATACCTCAAAGACAGCTGTCAAACCACTTTTTAATCCAACTACAAATTCAAATTAACAGTCAAATTTATTTTTTTACATTGACTATTTGAGAACTTTATTGGATTTAAATCAACACATTTTTTAGATAAATATTGTGTATGGGGTCAATAATATGGAGTCTTATTTTGCATATGATTTGAATCTTTCTTGGAAAAATGAAATCTGACATGTATTTTGCTTTGACTTATAGTTTACATATAAATAATCAAAACAATATAAACATGTGAATAACGGTGACAGTGACGTTCATGACAAAAAAATGACAAGTTATACAAAATGATTTTAAGAGCGAGGATCTGAAGAAGACCGTAGGTTTTTTAAAGACAAGGATACAACAATCGAAAAGACATTAAAGTTACTGAATCAAAAAATAATAAATTTATTGACAAATTTCCTGACCTGATTTATGTCAAAACTGTTTTTATAAAACGAGCTTTTATAAAACAAATAAAATAAAGCATATTGAAAGAGTGATTCAAAGTTGCATAATGACCTTAGCAACTTAAGATGATCAATCTTGAAACAAGGAAGTCTTAAAGATAATAGGTTTATCCGAGACCAAGAGTAGCAATTTGAGAAAGTTTTTTAGTGATACAAGTACACTAACAATTTATTGGTTGTTCTAAATTGTAACAATTTTAGTATATACAAGGAAATAACAGCTCTGAACGTTCTTAAGATGTGCCCTCTGCATTCTGTGAAGCGTGGCTTCTTAAGCAAAAATTTCCCGAAACTTGGTCTAAAAGTGCCACTTGATACCAGGAAAGATCTTGAAATAGTAATAAAGTTCTTGAACTTATTACCGCAACTTTTTCGCAGATGGTTTGCTTAATTAGAGCAGCTTGTTAAAGTTTTACTGTGTGTCAATCTCTGTTATCAATCCACCAGGTATTATGTATCCCAAGTTTCCCTCAACTCATAAACTGTATTAAAGAAAATTCAGCATTGTTAAATGCCAGAATCACCTAAGGCATACTGACAATGCTAATTTTATAGTCTCATGGAGACAAATATTTTTGGATTCAATATTTTTTTGAACGTGTATTTCTGTTACTATCATTTTATTTATACGTATATGTATGTACCTATCTTATGTAAATACAATAAACAGGTTTTTTATCTATTTACTCAAACAAAAAACTTTGAAAATGATAGTACTTTTCAGGACAGTTCTGTATGTGACTATTGGATTTTTAGACAAACTTGATTTATGTGTTGAACATTTATGATGAAAATGTATTATTTCTCATGTTTCAAATAATATTTAAAAAATATTTTGTTGTGTTTTAAAAAAGTCAGAAATAGCCATTTTTTGATTTTTAACTCCAAAAGTAACCATATTTCTGTAAAAAGGTCAAAAATAACAACACTTTTAAAAAGAAGGCCAAAAATAGTCAAAATTTAGAAGTAAATGTTCAAAAGTAACAACTTTTGTGAAAAAAATAGTCAGATCTAACAACTTTTGTATAATTGAATGTCAAAATTACCAATATTCTGGTAACAAAATGTCAATACGAGCAATTTTTTATATTTTGATTGTCAAAAATAATTACTTTCGCAACTTTTAAGTTCAAAACTAGCAACTTTTAAAGATTAAGTTCAAAATTGACCAATTTTTATCAAAAGTAGTTATTTTTGATATTAAATTTTGTAAAAGTGTCACTTTTGAATTTTGATCAATGAAAAATAGTTATTTTTAGACTTTGACTTTTGCAAAAACCATGTTATAAAAGTGGTTACTTTTGAACTTTTATATAAAAAGTGATTATTTTTGACCCGTTCTATTGTCAATTTTTTTGAACATAGTTTCCTATAAAAGAAATCAACGCGACTTTGCAAACATAATGATATTTTGATTGAATTTCTTTTTAAAATTATTGTAATCAAAAATTTTACTTATTTATTTTTTTGCTTGGCATTATAAGTATATCAAAAAAAAAAAGATTTAGCGGTTAATCAAATTTTGGTTTTAGATTAAGAGCACCACCCAACCAGTCATGCCCAAAACAGGTCTTTTTTTAGCATCTCAACCATGAGAATAGAACCAACTTCAATCAATTATTACACAACACCGAAACAACTATTTGACTTTTTTTTTCCTGTTGCTTTTGGAGGCTGCCATCCATTACAAAAATTTTCAAAAAGTTTTTTTTAGAGTTTCTGATGTTCCAAGAGAACCCAAAACACGATATTGTTGAAAGTTCAAATGTGTCACCAATGTCAAATGGTGTACCATTGGAAATTATCACTTACTTCATATCAGTTTAATTATACTTTAGTTTCAACTGTATGAAATATCCACACTAGGCATTCTAAGTTTATAAGTGTCTTCTTATTTCCTTGTATTTTGTAATTTTATATTTAGTTCTATAACTCAAATATCATTAATTTTATATTAATAACTTTTCTGATTTACTTTCTACATCCATATTATCGACGGTGTCAGATTTCGTTGCCAAATCTCATCAGATAGTCTTCGTTTGTCACAATTACTATTTTTGAGTGATGTTATCCCGTTGTTCCGGCATTCCAATGTTTTGGAATAGTACTAGTACTGATAAATTTTTTTATTCTCGCTTACTTAACGTTATACACTAATTAATATGGATTATATAGTCACCTACCTCCTCCCTATCTCCAGCGTCCTTGCCTCGTACCTTTTAGAGCTAGATCTGAGTTGCTCAACGTCTTTTTCGTATCGCCCTGTGCCAAGTCTTATACAGCTCTACCTGTATCAATTACTGGCTGCTACCCTTCACTCAAGGGGGCATCCCCCTGTGTCGACTATACACGGACTTACTCTCCCAGACCAAACTCACTTAGTGGGTTTCCTGTTGGCCATCGTTCTGTCAGGTGTTATTGTTTTCCGCTGTTATTTCGTTGGGTGTGCCCGACTCAGACGTTTTCAACCTCTAATCCGTAGTGTCGATCTGGGGCATCAAATTAAAACACTGATGAGGCCTTTTTGGGATAAATGTGGTTGCCAGGTGGCTACCCTGAGATGACTATGGCAGCCACTTAGAGTGGTTTCTTCTACCAGCTTATCTTTTGCTCTGAGGCTACCAATTACCCCCAAGTATCCTCTCTGGTGGAACCTTAAAATCAGTTTCAATGAAAACCGTTATGTGGTGTTTACAGGTCAGCCAGCTTCACTGTGAAAACATTTTATTTCCTGTAACGAGAGATAGGAAATAAATGTGAGGAAAAAGAATTGAACCGAAATCTCAATTTAAAAAAGCTGTTAAAAAACCGGAATTAAAACCATCGACGGCAACCATTGGGCGACATCACCCTTTTCTTTTTTTTTTGTTTACAGATTTTTCTAACATTTTATGATTTTTTCTCATTTTTTCATTCCTATAATATTTTCAATATTTCAAGATTTTCTCAATTTTTTTAATACCTTTCAATTTTATTTTATATTCTCCAAATCTCTGTGATTTTCTAAAATCTTTTTTATAATTTTATTTTAGATTTTGGTCACCTTTGATTTTATTCTAATTTCTTTGATTTTTCCCACTGTATTTATGTTCCACCCTTTTGAAATCTCACTCAAATTTTGAAAAAACCTTTTTTATGTTTTTATTTTCTTCAATTTTCCACTTTTTTGTATTTTGATTTTCACCAATTTAATCATTCTATTTCATTTACTTTTCTTTCTTCATTTGACTTTATACTCTTACAATTTATAATGTTAATTTCTCTCCTTTTTTTCACTATTTGTTTCCCGTTTTTTTTTTATTTTCCAATTTTCCAATTTTCATTTTCTTGTATCCAAGTTAATTTGACAAGCTTTGCTCGTATTGGTTTTATTATCTATTTTTTTTATCAATTCGTTTCTAGTTTTCATCTACTCTTTAATGAGACTTACTGAAGTGATTTATTTATTGTTATTATTGTTAGAGTAAGCAGTAGATCTGTGATCCTTTCGGAAATATGTATTTATTTATCCAGTCCTCCTCATCTGCCAAGATTAAGTGCAGTTTTATATTTTTAGGTTACTCTCTAATTGTCAAATTACAGTTTTCAAGTTATATGCTAGGGCTTGTTTGCAGCCAGAGACTTGCATCCATTTCTTTTTTGTCAGAATTAATCTGTAACGGAATTGGTTTGTCGATCTCAACTACTATTAGCTACAATTTTTCATTGATGCTTGTGCCTAATATTGAAATGTGCATCTTCAGGATTCAATAACGTTTTTTCAATAAATCCATATTTTTAATGGTCAGTATGAAGATAATTTTGCAAAGAATCATTGTCATACAAAGATGCCTGTATGTTTCAAAACCAATGGAATTCTTTTAATTGTTATTAATTGAGTTCAAATATATTTTTAGGCGACGGGGCTTCATATGGAAAACCAGTAACAGACTGCAGCTGGAGAACTCATTAGAACTCTATTGAAAAGATAGAGTTTATATTGTTGGTAGAAGTCTATTTCATCTTAAAACGTTAAAGGTACGTTTTAGTGTCACAAGAACCAAACATTGATTTTAGAATATTACTAGTTCCCTTGCCCTTTTACTGTACGTACCTCATTTTACATATATATACGTAAGGTACTTGGCTATTTGAGACAAAAAAAAATGAAAAAGACTTTTAAAACCATCTAGAACAAAATCAATTAAAACATGATTGAAAATTATCATTATTTTACTTCTTTTTATCTAAATATCTTACAATGCGAGAAAAAACATTTTCACAATTTTTGAGAGGGATTGTTAAAGAATGTCAGATGTTAGGTCTGTCAAATCAAAAGACAACTGCTATAAGGACCCAAAGTACACTCATAAGAAATCTCCATTTTTCAGTGACTGTGAGGTAAGAGGAATTCTGCGTGCTCTGAGAAAAACCCCTAGAATTACACTCAATCAACTTGCCAGTCAAACAATACCAGGACGTACAATTAGTCAAGATTCGATCCGAGGAGTTCTACGACAAAACTGTTTTAAATATTGTGTACCGTCTGCTCAACTATTTTTTAAAAAAATGTTACAAAATAAAACGGAAATTATGGACAAAAGCTTATAAAAATGACACAAGTTTAGACTGGGCGATAGTTATCTGGTCAGCTAGCTGAAAGTCATTTTACAATTGGTTTTTCGACCAGAGGGCAGCGTCCATGAATACAATCTTACAACAAAAGATGTGAGAACGGTCCAATTATAACACGCCTCATAGTCCCTGGTGATTGTCAAAGGTGAGCGTTTAAAACGCTTTTGTCAGAGCAGGTACTAGCGATTTCTATTTTCTATATATCACAAGGGGGCGTCATGAATTACCAATTATATTTGAAACTCTTGAAAGCAATTTTTTTCCGTTAATTGAAAAGATTAAAAAGAATTTTCAGGTAAGAATTTTATTTTCATGCAGAATAGGGCTAGTTATCATTGTCTAAAAAAGGTAAAAAAAAATTGTTGTCGGATCACGATATTGAAAGTATGATTTGGTCACCGCAATCTCCTAATCTTAACCCCATTGAAAATCTCTGGGAATAAATTAAGAATGATCTGTCGACGAAGAATCCATATGTTACTTCTTATAATAAACTGGTTTTTATTTCATCAAAATTTTAGTTGAATTTAAAGCCTCGTTATCTAAACTAATTAATAGAATCTATGCCGAGGCAAGTCAACAAAGTCAGAAAACTTCCTGGCAGAAATATTTCATATTAATCGAATTTTTTGATAATTGATACTTCAGACGTTGAGTGATATAATACTATAAATTGAGCCATTTATGTAAATATTTTATATTAATGTCTTGTTATTTTTTTTCGTTGTGTTTTATTTTTTAATCACAAAATAAGGTTTTGCAAAAAAAAGCTGAAGTTGTCATGTACCCTATATGTATATATGTTTCGGAAAGTCCCAGGAGTTCCTTTTAATGATAAATGATTTTCCACATGATTGAAAATTTTCTAATTAGAGATACCTCCCATAACTAACTTATAATAATCGCATTGTTTGATTGTTGTTTCCAGTAGTCTTTTCAGTGTTTATAGATAGATAGAAAATCTGTTTATTGTTTTTACATTACATAGTTGCATAATTAAAATGATAATAACAAAGATATACAAAGACGACATAAAATTCAAAAACACTTATTTCTATAAGACTTTGAAAATAGCGTTTTCAGCGTGCTTTGAGTGTTTCAGGCATTTAATGTTCAGCCATTCGATGTCAGTGTTTATAGTCAATTATATTTTTTAATCACATTTAATTCAGTTTTGTTATTTTGGTTCTTCTTACACTTACTATGTTTGTCTGGCAATTCGCACCAATAGCTTGGGGAAGAGCGGAGAAAGTTTGTAGTTTCTGTAACTTTTACCCTGTTATGTATCTTGCAATTGCTGTTTATAAAAGCTACGCTTCCTCCCTGGTGAAGGCTTCGCAGTAGTGTTTTGGTAAATTCCTGCAAAACAGTAGAACGTTTGGAAAGGAGTCGTAAAAATACTTTAGTGAATCATGAGCTTGAAATGTCAAACAATGGATTTCCTCCTACAAAAAATTGAAAAATCAGAAAATTGAAGAATCAAAACATTAAACAAAAAAAAATTGAAAATTTAAAATTTTAAAAATTTAAAAAAGCTAAGAAATTGAAAATAAAAATGTTGTTGATGTAACTGATTTCGTCTGACAAGCCCAACTACTATTGGTTACAATTTTTTATTAGCACTTATGCATCATATCAAAATTTACATTGTTAGGATCCAATGGGATTTCCTAGATAGATTTATGTTGTTGACAGTTGATGAGAGGTCAATAAGAATCCTTCTAAAAATACCAAAGTTGTAACGAGCACCGAGTTAACAAAACTAAATTACATGTAATTGAAAAAGGTAAATGGCTATAAACATGCCGAAGACTACCAGAAGCAATAATCAAACAATATAAAGCATCATAAGTTAGTTTCACGAGGCAATCTTACTTGAGGGTTCTTAATCATGTAGAAGATTATTGATGATTTAAAAAAATTCTAGAAGCTTGTAAAACGTATATATATAAAATGGGGCACTGTTAATTGGCAAGGGCACTCGCAAAATCCAATACTAAATATTTGGTTCTTGTAATACTAAAACCTAACATCAACATCTTATGATAAAACTGATTTTCATTAATAGTTCTCATTATTCAAATGGGACTGGCTTTTATGAACAGTCCATACTATATTTTGCAAATAAAGTTTTAACCAGCTATCCAGCTTCAGTTTCTAACTAGCTTTCTATACGCAATCTCGCTGCTTAGCTATATATATTTTAGAGGGATCCATATCATCCTCTCATTATATAGTACCTAACGATCTTTCTCTAAATTATTGAAATAAATCTGTTGTCTAATAACCAGGTTGAGGCACTCATGGTTTCAGGATAGAATATCTAAAAACAAAATAAAGTTCTGTAAAAACTTCATTTGTCATCAAAACCTTATTTGCCACAAACTTGATTTGTTTTCAATACTTAATTGGTCATCAAAACAGTATTTGTCATCAGAACATTATTTGCCAATGCCAAAACCAAAATTATATAAGGACTGGATTTTTACCTAATTGAAAAAAATATTTTATGTAACAACAATAGTCAATTTAAAATAATCAACATAAAGACACTAGTAAATATGAATCGACTTAACCTTTTTGAACGATCAGTAATTCTTGCTTGGCAAGAATTACAACATGAATCGCCACACGGAACCCTATTAGATTTAACTGAGCTCATTTCATATAATATTATTGGACTCAATCAATGACAATTCAAGGAATCCCATTTGTTTCAGACATACAATTTTCTCTGTATATCAATAGTTTATTTAGAAAAAAGCCTTTTGCTAACTACTAACAAACATAGATTTATTCAAAGAATCCCATTTCATTCAAACAATGTTTACATCATATTATCAATCGTAAACGTTTGATTAACAATTGTAACCAATGACAGTTAGGCTCGTCAGATTAACTTTGTTACAGTAAGCATTGCTGTAATAAGAGACCAATACTGAAACCTCTACTAACGAGAGTCCCTTGAAACTTGCAGTTACAAAAAGTGAACAGGCGTTTTATCGTAGAAACTCTATTTTGAACACACAGATACACTACAGAAAACCAGAAAAATATGAAATTCTTATTTTTGTAAGTCTTGGTTTCCCCTTCAAAATCAGGTTCCAAAGCGGTACTTACACATAACTTTCAGTTAAATAGACTTAGTATTTATTTTATTTAATTTAGTCTTTTTTATTAAGCTTAGTTATTAGACAACCCGACTTGTGCGTGACAATTTTTAATTTCTCAATTTTCCAAACTTTTTCTAACTTTTAAAATTTTAAAAGTTTCCAATTTTTCAATTTTTTCTAATTTCCTCTCAATTCTTTTTAATTTTTTACAATTCATTTCAATTTTTTATAATTCCTTTTAACTCATTTTAATTTCTTTTGATTTTTTTGATATTTGATCAAAATTTCCTCATTTATTTCAATTTTTCCAATTTTTTTTTTTTACCTTTTTTCAATTTTTTTTCAATTTATTTCAACATTTTCTGATTTGTCAAAATTTATCTATTTTTTATATTTGTTCTCAACTTTAATCTTTAATTTTTTTTGTTCCTCTTCAACTTTTTCCAACTATTTCTAATTTTTTGAAATCTTTCCAATTTTTTGATTATCTCAATTTTGTTCAAAACTTTTGATAAAAAATATCCACTGACAACATGTACATCAGTGTGTGTTGTACAAATAATTAAAGTTTAGTTATATATCACCATTGTATTATTTACATCTACTACACAGGGTAATCTTCTGGTGTCTATATAAATCACCTTATTATCTTTTTAATTTGTATTTTATATAAATAAATCGTCGATCACTTAGTCCATATACATACTTTACATAGCTCACATTTTTCCTGTTTATAGGAGGCATGTTTAGTGGTGTTTACTCTACTTTTTAATATGTTTTATCAAATACTTGACCTACTTGCCAAAACACTGTTGCAATTTCAAACTTTGAATAAAATTAATGATATATGGTTTGTACAGTGTTAATTTCGAACAGATGTACAACTGACTTTTTTAAATTTGAATCAGATCTCTGTTCAAAAATTCACATTCTGGAACTTGAAAAAATTGAAATGGTCATTTTCATTGAACTATAAACTTCACCACCGCTAAAATATTTTTTATAAGTAGAAAAATATGTAAGCCGTGTGATCAATATAGGCAAATATGAGAATACAGGATAGATTAATTAAATAAAAATTATAAAATACGTAGGAGATGTTAAAGTTGATGTGTTGTCATATGAACAAGTTGAGGCACTTATGGTTTTAGAGTAAAATATCCCTAGAAGGAAAATAAAATTTTGTCAAAACTTTATTTGCCATCAAAACCCTCTTTTCCACACACAACCTTTATTTGCTACTGCCAAAACTATATAAGAAGGTGATTTTCCCCTCGGTTAAAAAATTATTTTTAAGTAACAAAAATAATCAATTCAAGATAGTCATTATATACACATTATTAAATATGAACTAACTCAACTTTTCTGAACAATCTATGACCCTTGCAAAGCAAGAATTACAACAGGAGACGGCTCACTTTATATCAACAATGGCAATTACCCGACTCAACAACCAAATATCTTAAGTAAGGGTTAATAGGGTTACCTTGAATACTATAGAAAATTTTAGAAAAATAAGAATGCGAATAAAAAACAATGGTAATAATACGATAACTGGTGTGTGGTTGCTAAATCAACAACATACAGTTAACTTGAACTAATAAGTAATTTGAACACTTCCCCTTTTTTATGATATTACCATAAAGTTTGCAGATTTACTTACTCAAAAAATATGTCAGTAAACCATGGTGTAAGTTAAAATGATACCATCAAACTTATAATATGAAATACTTGTTCAGCTAAAAGTCAATATGAAAAATAATTTAGATCATAAACTTGTAAAAAAAGATTTGCTAGTATTATACACAAATATAAACACAAAGCAAAGAAAGCATGGCTTCCAAAAAAGCGGGTTCTAAGAATAAGTTGAATCTGGACGTGAAAAAATTTCATACATAGCTTTCATGAATGTAGCAGATGGATCAGAGATAGTACTATTATTGGACAATTTATTCATATTGAATTTTTTAATAATAACAAACAACTGAAAAATGAATCAAGAAAGCTTAAGATAGTATGACGACTAAATAGAAAATCTGTTTATTGCTCTTACATCACATGGTTACATAATTGAAATAATAATAACAAAGATCTACAAAGAAGACATGAAACTCAAAAACATTTGTCTTTATGAGACTTTAAATTATGACGACTAGATAATAAACTTTTTTCCTGGATCCGAGTATGAAATAGCATATATTGTATAACACTAAAGTTTAGTATGATGATTTGACTGGATCAATGCACTAAATATTAGTATGAACGGATAAAAAAAAGTGATACAGTACTTGTTCTTAATACTTTCAGTACACAAAGAGTGATTAAAAAATTTTCGAAAACACATCAAAGCAATTGTACTTAACCAAGAAACAGACAAATGTTAAAAACATTAATGAGGACCAGAAGTAAGCAAGAGCATTATTCAAATAATATAAATGTAATGTACATTTCTTGTATTAGCAAATCTAAAAAAATGGCTAGTTCATAATATACTACAATCCAAGACATTTTCTAGCTGAGACCGTACATTTGTAGACGGTATGAGCAGGTTTCATACACTTGGGACAGTTGAAAATATGGATGAAACATAAGTGTAAATTGTTGAGAGATACGAAGTGCCGGGTAATAACCAACATATAGCAGCATTCATTCATATGTATGTTGAGACATTTGTTAATGGGAAAAATTAGGTTTTAACTGGGACTTTTGTTACTGCGGTATCAAAAGTACAGATATGCTGATATTTACACACTCAACTTTGGATGAAAAAATTTCTTGAAAAAATTTCTCCCTAATTTTATTATTTAAACTTACTTTTAATTTGTTTTTCATGAACTTTTATAATTTTCTTTTCTTTAGCCAGTATTCATTTAACAATCCTTTTGTCTACTATTCTTCATGTTGGACTTTCTCTATCTTCAACGGTTTTGAAGTAGAATATTCTGAAGAAAAATATTCTAGAAAAAGAATGTCCTAAAAAAGATATTCTGGAAAAAGAATGTTTCTGGAAACAAATATTCTAAAAAAAAATTCTGGAAAACGAAAGAATATTCTAGAAGTAAAATAAAGTTTTGTGAAAAATTTAGTTGTCGTCAAAACCTTATTTTCCACAAACCTCATTTGCCACAAACATTGTTTGCCATAAACTTTATTTGCCACTGCCAACTGAAATTATATGAGGAGGACATTTTTCCCAAGTTAAGAAATATTTTTGAGTAAAAACAATAATTGATTCAAGATAAACAATATTAAACACATTATCAAATATGAATCGACTGAACCTTTCTAAACAATCTGTAACCCTTGCAAAGCAAGAATTATAACAGACCAAACCAAATGTCTATAAAAAACTGACTGACGTGACTGACGTAATGAGAGTCAACGGCACCCAACAAATCCAACCTAATATTAATAATGATCAATAGGTTAGATAATGGAACAAAACTGAACAGGCCTTTGAAAATCGGGTAAGTGAATTGTCATAATAAGAGTGACATTATTGGTGAACTTTTTGAAATGACTTTGAATATTTTGTTAATCCGAAAACCAGGGGGCTGGTCGCGAAACAAAAAAAATAGTGATCGGATTATAATGGTGAAACACAGCTTAAACGAGGACGTACAGCCGAGATCTGTCACATATGCAAGACTAGAAGTTCTACTGATAACAACATGGTAACAATTGACATAAAGGAATTCAAATTGCGAAAATTTACAACAGAATGGCAGAGTCCACCAAAGCTGTCAGTAATTTTACGGAGGAATTTAACACGAAAAAAATGAATTATGGGTGGTAACGGGAGATTTTAATATTCACCATCGTAACTGGCAAAATTGGGTCACTGCCGCGGCAGTGGAATATCGAAGTAGGCAAACTAGGTAGAAAACCATGGGTTTTTTTTTTGAATCTGATATCCCAACTCTCAAACTCTGTAACACGGAATTGGTCTAGTCTTAGATAGAAAAGGCGCAAAGCTGTGTGACTTTTTGGAAAGTCAAAACGTTGGTCGTGATCGGTTTATGCAGTTTTGGAGTCTGAATGTGACTGACCAAGTCAATAACAATCAAACAGATTCTCGTCTTGATTTCAATACAAGAGGTGAAGCTTTAATTTGCAAAAGGCTAGGTGGGATCAATTTTTGATTTTGGTAGGGAGGGGTTCTCAACAATTAAGCAATAACTGGAAAGTCTGCAAATGAAAGAATAGTCGATCAATTTGTGAGATCAATAATACAATTTATTATCAAATGTTGCAAGAAATTTGCAATAAGAATGATTTTATGTCGTAGCATCAAGCGTTGGTGAAAAAGATTCCACCGGTGTGAATGGAGAAAGTCTGTCGCAAGGTGATAATGCAATCAAAAAGAGATCCAAGTTTTGAAAACCAGGCTAACGCTAAGAAAGTTGCTGATGAGTCCTCAGACACAATGATCAAAACAAATCTCGAGCTTTGGAATGACTATCTAAGCTCAAGAAATTTTAACAACATTTGGATGTGTTATCTTTTGCGAAAAGAACCAAACCAGCCACGTCTATTTCACGACTAACTATGGAAAATGGTAATAAACCAAAGTTTTTGTCAAAGGTCTGTTAAAGTAAATATATTGTCATATAACTAAATTGAGGCAATTATGTTTTAGGAAAGAATTTTCTAGAAAGATGATAAAGTTGTGCGAAAACTATACTTGTTTTCAAAACATTATTTGCCACTGCCAAACGAAATCATATGAGAAAGGGATTTACCACCAAGTTGAAAAATATTTTCAAGCAACAACAATAATTAATTTAAGATAATTTGTACAAAGACATTATCAAATGTGAATCGATTTAACCTTTCTGAACAATTCGCAACTTGGGAAGCAACAATTACAACAAGGTGACAAACTAAATGTTTCAGGAATTGTTCCCCACAGCACCAAGCACAGGCTCGCTAAACATTACTACAGGTCTCAAGAAAGATGTAAGTTGACAAAAGCTTGAGACTTGTGAAATTGAAAAAGCTTTGTATTAATAAGCAACAGGATCAGGTGAAAACAGAACAGTTGCGCTCAAAACGGCATGGAGGTACAGTTACTTGTATGGAACTCTCACCAGAATTTTTCGTACCTGTGTGCGTAGTGGATACCATCCTAAACTTTGTTTGAAAGCACACACTGTTATGTTGAGAAAACCTATTAAGACAGAAACGCTTACCAAGTCTTATTACTTTATCGCCCTATCACTCTTCTCAATTGTCTTAGTGAAGTGCTCAAAAAAGAAGTCTAGGAGAATGTTTTAGTTTTGACAGCTGCTGATACCATTCCAAAACGACAATTTGGTCGCTATGATGGATTGTCGACAGTTGACCAGCTTGCAAAGTTAGTCACCTAATTTAAACGGAATCAAAAATATAGTGTAATTTCTGTTTTTGCCATTTCTATTGTAGGCGTTATTGATAATATTCACAAAGGTGTTTTTTCAAATACTATAGAGCAAATGGGTTTTCCTGAAGCTTCTGTGAGCTGGTTGTACTACTTTTTCAGTAGGCAACAGACTAGTTGAATTATTGATGGTCAAACATCAGAACTAAGGGGAATTAATTCAGGCATTCCTCAAAGACCTCCAATTTTCCTGGTTCGGTTTTTGATATACAAAAGCCCTTTATACGAAAAAATCGGAAAAGCAGGTGCTCATGCTATTGGGTTTATTGATGACATCACTATCTAATAGAGAAAGGGGATATAGCCCAATGGGTACCGTCGGTGGTCTCAATGCTGGTTTTTTAACAGCTTTTCCAAATTGGGATCTCGGGTCCGATTCCCTTCTCTGACATTTACTTTCTATCTCTCGCCACAGGAAGTAAAATGTGTTCACAATAAAGCTGGCTGAGT
>QVTG01000178.1:0-26641 GCA_013305925.1 Geotrichum reessii | reverse complement strand
TGTTGAAGAGCGAGAAGGTCTAACATAAGGAAAAAGTTGATGAAAGGATTGTTAAATTTGTATTGGTTAAAGAAAAGAAAATTATAAAAGTTTATGTAAAACAAAATAAAAGTAAAGTTTAAATAATAAAATAAGGAGGAAAAATTTTAAAGAAAATTTTTCATTCAGAGTTGAGTGGGTGTAAATCTCAGCACGTGTGTACTTTTGAGACTACAGTCTCAAAAGTCCAAACTAGGGTTAAAACCTAATTTTCCCCATCAACAAATGTCCCAACATACATATACATAAATGCTGCTACATGTTGGTTGTTACCCGGCACTTCGTACCTCCCAACAGTTAATTCTATTTTTTAACATCCTTGTCCACTGAAGCCTTAGTGTATGATAATTTAGATCTAGAATTGGCTTGTCAATCACTGACGATAATGCATAATTTGCCTTGCTAAGTATCTTTTTAACCCCCTTCTCATAAAGTGAGTGGGTTCCAGTCCTGTAATTGGCAAGTTTACTCATACTATCCCAACTGATTTGACAGGCATTCGGGATTATAGCCGCTTAATAGCGCCGCGTCAGTATATGGCTTTTCCACGAAGGTTTGGAACCTTGACCATTGCAAAATTGTTAAAGACGTCTTTTGATCAACTTGAATACATGAGTCTTTGAGATCTAAACCTTCCTCAAATCACTTTCATGAAAAAAAATTTCTTTCTACAAGGGAGAACTGGAGTGAGTTCTTGTAATTGATACTTTTATCGCAACATTTTATACTATCAGATTAAGTAGATATTTATGAAATAATCACAATTTCACATAAAGAAAACTAAGTTTTGATGTTGAATTGAAAATAAAGTTAGTATTGCTTAGTCAAATAACTTTTTGTATTGTGTAAGTTTTTGAGGCCAACCTCGATATGTTGTATTTTCTTCCATGTTTTTCATTTTTTTATGTTTTTTTATAATTTTGATATTATCTAACATCTCCCAACTTTCTTTTCTAATCTTTTTATCTTTATCTTAGAATGGTTTTTTTTGAACTATTTTTGAAGATAAATAAAAGATGTTTGTTTATTTTTTTTTATTTCACTTTTTCTTTGATTTTTTTTCAATTTTGTTGTTTATTTGTTTTTTCTAATTTCTCTGTTTTCTTTTGGGATTTTAGACCTTTTTCAACTTTTATTTAATTTTTCTAATGTTCTTTTGATTTCCCTTTTTTTTTTGTCTATTTCCAAATTTTTCTGAATTTTCTTTTCATTTTTCTTCATTGTTCTTCAATTTCTGTTTAATTTTTTTTGATTTCCTCTCGACTTCTTTCTAAATATTTTCCAATCCTTTTCAATTTTCCAGTATTTTTATTAGTGTTTCCAAATGTTTGTCTATTTTTTTGATTTTTCTCAATTTATTTTAATATCAATTATTAAATCTTTTTAATTTTTCTTTATTTCTTTTTGTTTTAGTTTTCATTTTTTCAAGAGTTTTTCAAACTTATTTTAGTTTCTTTGATATTTTTTGATTTTTCCTTAATAAATTCCAAATTTCTTTTATTTGGTTTTGAATTCTTCAATGTTCTCAATCTTATATTTTATTATTTAATCTTTTTTTTCATTTACTTTTTATTATTTTTCATTTTTGTTTGATTTAGTTTGAATTCATAATTTCCTTTTTATTTCTTTTTTTTTTCAATTTTATCTTGTAATATTTTTTCTGTTTTTCATTCAAATCTTTTGCATTTTTCTCATTTTTTGCAATTTTTTCTATATTGCAATTTTTTTCAATTTCTTTCAAGCTTTTCTTTTTTGTTTCAAAGTTCTTTCCTTTTTTTATTATTCTTTTTTTTTTCATAATTTTTGCTTGAAATTTTTTTTATTCTATTTCATTTTTTTTCGTTTCATTTCTTTTCATTTCCTCCAAATTTTTCTAATTTCTTTTGACTTTTTCCATCCCTCTTTTTTTTATTTTCTTTTAATTTTTCATTTTTTCTCAATTTTGTTGCAGGTTTTTCGCAATTCTTTTTTGCATAATAAGAGGATAAATCAATCCATTTTTTGTTAAAGCCATGACCAGAAAAGCCAAAGCCAGTAAGATTGTCATTTCTTAATACTTTCCAATTTTGAACGTCTCTGACCTCACATTTTGGCGCAATGGTTTTCTGACATCATTTTCGGCTATGCGAGATGTTGAATTGCTATCTTGAGATTTGTAACATCGTGTTTCTCTCTTTTTTGCAAAAAATGGGCCGTCACTATATGTCTAATCAAACGCATATAATATGATTCAGTATCATTATGATCTAAACAAATCTTTTGAACTTTAACTCTATCTAACACTTTTATTTTTTAAAAGAATTTTTTGAACCCAGCTTTGGGTATGTAAGGTGTTGAGTTATAACGTCGAGATTTCTTACATTGTGTTTTTCTTTCTATAAACAAAGCAGAAGTGTCACCGCAATACCAATGAAAACTATAGAGCTTGGTTTAGGAAAAATATTATTTAAACAATTTTTTTCAGCTTTGATCTTTTTGCAGACCCCAGTTTTGCGTGAAACTTTTGCGACACCAGCTTTGGCTATGCGAGATCCAAATCTGCGATACTCTAACTTAGCATACTTAATGCCAGAGGGCTTAACTTATATGAACAGCAATCGCAAGACGCATAACAGAGTGAGCGCCACAGAGACTACAAATTATTTTTGCTCCTCCTCAAGTTAATGACGCGAACTATCAAGCAAACATAAACTTGCAGCCATACGAGGCCTACAAAAGTTTTATCGCAAAAGCTTTATTCTAAAAACACGGACAAACTCATTACAATTAACTAAAAAAATACGACATTTTTTATATCTGCAAGTCTTGGTTTCCCCTTCAGAAATAAAATTCAAAGCTCTACTAACACTCAATTCGTAGTGAAATAGACTTAGGATACACATTATTTGATTCAATATTTCTTTCTAAGCTAAGTAATCAGGCTACCAGACCATAGCGTGACAATATTGTTTCCAGCATCAAAAAGTTTGTCAGCAAGCTCCTCCAGAGCTAGAGCTGGCTCAGTCTTGATCTTTGAATGTGAGTTTGAAAAACGTCAAACACTTGGTCAAAAACTGAAAGATCATTGCTGCGCTGATTGTCAATGTTTTGCAGCTGTGTTTTAGATGCAACAATATTTTAGCTGTTAATGGTAGCCATAACTTGATTTTTTTTTATCAAAATGTTACTATTTTTATTCATAGTTTTTTGAGCCCTGATATTATTGATTTCAAGCGACAAAACACACTCTGCGTATTTTTTTAGTGGAAGTCTTTTGCAGAATCGCGTAAGCGCTATTAACCTCTTTGATAGTCCAAATTAAAATATTCTTGGCTTCTACTACCAGTTTCTGTATTTCTTGTTTGTGGGCTTTAAGAGAGTTGTTAAAAAAAATTCTAATTCTTTTTTAAAAATTAGGAATGGTATGAGTGATAGTTTTAATATGGCCTCGGTTCATGTTCAGTGTTTCTGAAAAGGCATTCCTGTGTTTGTTGGTTATAGCCGGTGTTTCTTTGGCTGTTTTCAACTTATTTTCAACCTCAATTTTGAGAGCTTTGAGAGAAAAATGCTTTTTTTTTGACGTCAACTATACTGGCAGGGTTGAGAAAAACTGATTTTGATTGTTTTGTCAACCTCAGGGTCATTTTTATAAACTTTATTTAATATGGGGTTTTCACAGCCTTGAGTATAAAAAAGGTTTTACTTTTTTGTGGCGGCGTAAAGCTGTTTGTTGTTTTTTTTAGGCTTTATCTTTTGCTAGAGTCTGAGATTCAATGGTTTCCAGCCGCTTTTGGCGGCATTTTCTTGGTCATATTAATCTTTTTTTGGCTCATCCACATTTGCCTTAATTTGTTCATCATTGGATTTCACCTCTAGATCAGCAAAAGCTTTGCTAAGATTCTCAAATTTAAAGTTAGCTGATCAAATTCAGCTTTTTGGTGGCGATATTTGGTGTCTAGGTCACAAAAAATTGTAATTGTTTGCCTCTCGGTGGTAGCATTATCTTGGGCTTTTGTTTTAAAAACCAAAATTTTTGGCTTAGAATTGATATTCAATGCTTTTGATTTAATCTTCATGTCATCAATTTGAGCTTTGTTTGTGCTCGACTCAAATCTGAGTTTGGAAGCATCGATTTTATCGGTAACCATAAGTCTGCTAATGGTTGAATAAAACCGAGATTTGCTACAAACTCATCATAATGCCACAGGT
Source organism: Geotrichum reessii (assembly GCA_013305925.1). Classification (NCBI taxonomy): domain Eukaryota; kingdom Fungi; phylum Ascomycota; class Dipodascomycetes; order Dipodascales; family Dipodascaceae; genus Geotrichum; species Geotrichum reessii. The sequence goes on along the minus strand of QVTG01000178.1, from coordinate 22,414 downwards.
ATGAGTTATAGTAATTTTTGTTTGATAAATTAGAAATTTTCAAAGTAGTTTCTGGGCTTTAAAGAAGTGATAGGAACTCTCAATTTTTAGAGTATGGGGAAAATAGTATTAGGAAATAATGAAAAACATAGGTTTTGAACTGAACGCAAAAGTAGCCAACTACAAAAACGCCTTTCTCCTAATTTAAATTTTGATTCATAGATGTTAATTTCAATTTTCTCTTTTTTTTACTGTACACATGTTATTTTTTATCATGGTTTTTGAGCAAAGGCTTCCTGAAATTATTGAGCATCATAACGACACTAAAAACTCTTTAAGTCTTTGGAAATTGAAATAATTATGGCAATTTGACTACAACTCTCTGAGGCAAAGAGGAGAGGGTTGAAGCGTTGTAATTCTTGCTTTGCAAGGGGTACAATTTGTTCAGAAAGGTTAAGTCGATACACATTCAATAGTATGTATATATTAATTATTTTAAATTGATTATTGTTGTCACGTAAAAATATTTTTTACTTTGGGGGAAAATCCGCTTCTTATATATTTTTGGTTGACAATGGCAAAAATAGTTTTCACAGAACTTTATTTTCTTATTGAAACATTTTTTTTTAGAATATTCTTTTTCTAAAGCATTTTTTAAAATATTCTACACTAAAACCATAAGTGCTTCAACTTGGTCATATGACAACACATTAACTTTAACAGAAAAATCCCCTTAACAAGCGGCAGCAGACCAACGAGCGCTTTCAGAAATTGAAAGAAAAATTCTTGAAACACAAATAGTCTTCTTGGGCCATTGCTTAACGCCACCTACGGGCCAGTTTGTTCTGTTTTTGGCTGCCCACATTATAGAGGCTCTTGTCAAGCTGTTGTCGCCCAAATGGCTCAAGGGGTTTATTGACCGCCTACCTTACTCAATTCATACCTTTGTCAATAAAATTGATTTATCAAAATGCTGTGGCAATGCAGAAAATCTTATCAACCTATTTTTTAATTTTTTCAAATGCTACATTAAGAAGTTTCAAGTTACTTTAGACCGCAAATGAGATATTTACAAATGCGGTGTTAAAATCGGGCAAACAATAGCGAAGCGCAAATTAGTCACGCATAAAAAGGCTCAAAATTGCTCAACTGTTGAAAGTAAACAATTTGTCACTGTTCTTAAATGCTTACCGACAACTGAAAAGGTTGCGGAGCCTCTAGTTATCTATCAAGCAAAACGTGTCATGAAAGCCTGGTTTCCTAATCAAAATTTCAAGAAAATTTTGTGTTTGCTCTTACATCCAACTCTTTTTTTATCAATACGTCTATCTTTTTAGATTGACTCAAAAGGTGCACTACACTAATTAATATAAAGCACATAAAATAAAAGATTTTACTTCTCGACAGTCATATGAGCCACACTAGCTAGGAAATTATTAAAAACGCTTTATCAAAAAAGTTCATTTCATTTTATTTTCTTTTTTATATGACTCAAGTTTCACAAACAGTTAATCTTACATGCTTTGAGAAGATGAAAAACAATTATCGACGCACAATTAACGGCGATATGGTCGCGGCATGGGCCCCTTGAATAAGAAGGTTTTTATAATTATATTTTCATGTTAGAGAGCTCGTATCTTTGTCTAAAACAACTTGAAAAAGTTTTCAAAAAACAGGATTAGTTCCGCTTAACCGCAACTTAGCAAGATTGGCCGCTCGCAAGTCTTTTAATAAAAATTTAGATAAACATGACTTTAGAGAAAATACCAACTCTAGCTGTTTAGAATCAAACAATAGCAAAGATCAAATTTTAGAAATAGATTTTACGCCTATTTTTTATTCCAATCCGTTTTGAAGATTTTTGCAAATAAATGCCAAAGTTCCTAAATATGTAGCCAAGGCAGTAAAAACAAAATTTGACTCTGATGAAAAAGCAATTACCAATTCAAATCGTCAAAATTTGAAGCGACTATGTGTAAAAATAAACTGACAAAACTAAAAAATAGTCATTTTTCCAAGCGTAAGCAAATTTGCAATCCAAACCGCCTCACTGTACAAAAGTTTCCGCTCATTCAAGATGATTCCAACTGTTCTATAAGAGTCAACAAGTGACCCTTGGTTAATTTTATTTTTGTGGAGCTTGTTAAACAATTAAAATTATTTGAATTATAGCAAAAACACTGATCAAATGACATATAAGTATACTTTTTTATTAGATCACAGTTGTGTTATGTTGTAAAATAAAAGAGTATCAAATTTGTGGTAAAATAAAAGTTTACTCTTACGATGGGCTACTAACATATTGAAATCGGAACTTATATAAAAAAAGAAAAAGAGGACAAAATTTTAAGGTAGAAAGGAGGTACATACATGCACAATTTTGGAAAAGGTTACTTTAGAAGTCGAGTTTATTGATGTTAAATCATAATTTTCAAATTTACTTGTGATATTACATTATTGAGTTTTGGTTTTTTTGTCCAAACTCTGGCAAAAAACGAAAAAAAATTATTCTATCGCTGTTGGAAATTAATGACCTATTATTTTTTCATTATAATAAACTTGAACGAGAGGAATTCCTTTTCTTTTACTCATGTGCTGAATGTTAGAATGTTTCAAAAAAATCAATATTTAAATGTTTAAGTTTGCACAAAATTGTATTAGATGTGGTATTGACGAAAAAAATAAAATAATTTTTTTTTTATTTCATCTCTGATAAAATTAAAATTGGTTATAAAAAAATATTTTTTAAAAGCAAACACACTCGTGACAAAAAACATGAAATCATGCTTTATAGTTTTAATAGTTTTTGAATTTTTCAAGGCATCTGGTTGATTGATATTCAAAAATAATGTAATGATTTTTAAGAAAATATATAAAGGAGAAAAGAAATTCCGACGTTAAGTAATCCAGAAAACTTTGACGGAATCAGGTACCATTAGTGTTTAAAAGTATGAACTAATCCTGATAAAGTTTTCTGTTTAGATGATTGAAATCAACTTTGAATGAGTTTAAAATTTTTGTAACTGACACTTCGCATTATACGTAGGGTAAGTGACAACTTTAGCTTTTTTTTGCAAAACTTATTTTGTGATTGAAAAATAAAACACAATTAAAAGAGAAATAAAAGAAACATTGATATGAAATATTTATATAAATGGCTCAATTTGAAGTACTATATTACCCAATGCCTGAAGTATCAACCAACAAAATATTAGATCAACATCTTATATTTTTGCTACAAAGTTTTTTTTACTTTGGTGACTTGCCTCGGCATAAATTCTATTAATTTATTGATATAACTCGGCTTCAAATTCAACTGTGATTCTGATGAAATAGAAGTCATTCGGTCATAAAAATATGACATATGAATTCTTTGTTTACAGATCATTATTAATATATCCCCACATACTTTTAATGGGGTTAAGATCAGGAAATTGAGGTGGCCAAATCATAGTCTCAATATCGTGATCCGACAACCATTTTTTCATCACTTTATGACAATAATAACTAGCCCCATTCCGCATAAAAATAACATTCTTACCAGAAAATCTTGTTTTAGTTTTTTCAATAAATGGTAACAAATCACTTTCAAAAACTTTCAAATATAATTGGTGATTCATGGTGGCCCTTGTGGTAGAAAGTAGAGATTTCTAGTACCTGCTCCAGAAAAAAGGCCCCAAACGCCCATCTTTTGATGATTATCAGGAACGGTGGGGCGTGTTATAATTGGGCCGTTCTCACTTTCTTTTTTCGTTGTAATATTGTATCCATTGAGATTGCTCCCTCGTTGAAAAGCCAGTCTCAAAATAACTTTTATCTGACTAGATAACTGTCGCCCAGTCAAAACTTGTGTGATTTTATAAGCTTTGTTTGCATTTTCCGTTTTTTTGTGACATCTTTTAAAAAATAATAAAACAAACGGTATACAATATTTGAAACGGTTTTGTTATAAAATTTGTGAAATCAAAACTATACCATTCGTGCGTTCTGGTATTGTTTGAGTGGTGAGTTTATTGAGTGTAATTCTAGGGTTTTTTCTCTCAGCATTCAAAATTCCTCTTACCTCGCAGTCCTTTAAAAATGGAGATTTCTTGTGAGTATACTTTATTTTTTCGTAGAGGTAGTCTTAATATTTGACACACTTGAATTGTTTGTGGAGTTGGAGGATAGAGTTTTTAGGAAGACCAAATGTTTTGACAACCTGAGTTACAGAGAAACCTAAAATCTAATATCCTTTTACAATTGCCCTCAAAAATAGCGAACACGCTTTACCTCGCGTTGTAAAATATGTGAATGAAAAAAAGTGAAATAATGATGATTCTAAATTATGTTCTAATTCATTTTGTTGAAATTGTTTTTTTTGTTTTTGTCTGAAGTGGTCAAGCACTCTACGTATATATATGTAAGATAAGGCATGCATTGTTAAAAAGCAAGGGCACTTGTAAGATTCAATATTTGATGTTTGGTTGTTGTGACACTAAAACGTAACATTAACGCTTTTATATGAAACTTACTTCTATTAACAATATAATTTTAATATCAATATTATTAAATTATATTAAGCTTATTTTATAAAAGATTATTAAACCAAATTGAGCCCATTCCATAAAAATCATTGGACTTGGTTAATGACAATTAAAAAACCCCTTGGTTTTTAAACACACGGAATTCTTTGTATTACAATAATTTTTTTTCAAAATATCTTCTTACTGACCATTAAAAAAGATTGATTTATTTAAAAAACCTCATTAAATTCTAATGATGCACATTTCAATATTAGGCTTAAACATCAATGTACAATTGTTACGAATAGCAGTTAAGATTGTCAAACTAATTTTGTTACATATTAAGTATGAGAAAGAAAGAATAGATGCAAGTCTCTGGGTGCAAACCGGCACAAACATATGACTTAAAAACTGCGATTCTACAATCATAATGTAACCTGAATGCATAAAACAACACTAAACCTTGGCAGATAAGCAGGGCTGGACAACTACATGGATGTTTCAAGAAAAATCACAGATCAACTTGCAGTAACAATAATAACACTGAATCAATCAGTTCAGTGAATCCCATTAAAAATGGATAAAAACAAAACATGAATTGAGAAGAAAAAAAACGATAGTAAAACCACCATGAGCAAGGATTATTAAATTACCTGCGTAACAAAATTTTGAAGCATAGAAAATTGGAAAATGAAAAAAACACAGAGAACGAAAATTGAAAAAATGGGGAAAAGTAAAATGATAATTGTAAAACATAAAAAATCAAATAGAAAACGAAAGGAAAACAGAATGAAATAAATTAAATTGGTGAAAACCGAAATAAAAAAATTTTTGAAAAAAAAGAAGAAATATATATATATATTTTTTTTAACTTGAATCGGATTTGGAAAAAGTGGAACATAAACAAAGTTAGTAAAATAAAAAAGAATTTTAAAGAGGATTAAAGCAGAATTGAGAAAAATTGATATCTGGGATAAAATCAAAGATGGTATTTGAGAAAATTACAGAAAATTGGGGAGTATGAAATAAAATGGAAACATGTTAAAAAAACCATCTTGAAAAATTGTAAAAATTTGTAAAAATTTGTAGAAAATTGTGAAAAATTGTAAAATATTGTAAAATATTGTGAGAATTGGGAAAATTGAAAAAAAGTGATAAAATATTGAAGAAATCTAAAGACATAAAATAACAAAATTATGAAAAATTAAAAGAATTTTTAGAGGAGGCAAAAAGAAATAAAGTAATGACTAGGTTTGAAAAGGATTTGGGAGCGGGTTAAAACAAATAAAAAATTTCGAAAAACACTAGAAGAAAAATAGAATAAAAATATGGGGAAGAGAAAATTGTAAAAGCTTTTTGTAAAAGATTTTAAGATTAAAAAAAGGGGGAACATAGAAAAAGTTGAAAAAAATCAAAAAAAATTGAAAAAATTGAAAAAGTAGGTGCAAAATGTAAAAGTTGAAATAGCTAGAAAAGATGAGAAAATTGAATGAATTGAGAAAATTGAAAAATTTTAGAAAATTAGAATTTTAATAATTTTAAAATTGAAAAAATTGTTTGAAAGATTAGAAAAATAAAAACATCAAAAGTTTTTGATAAAATCAAAAAATTAAAAAATTTGAGAGGCTTGGAAAAGTCAAACAAAAATAAAAAAATTAAAACAACCGAATAATTCAAAAAGAAATTGGAAAAATCAGAACAATTATAGAAATTGATACAACCTTACATATTGAAACAATCAGAAAAATAAAAGAAATTCCAAAATTTGAAATAACTTTAAAAATTGAAAAATTTAATAAAGTCAATAAATTAAAAATATTCAAATATCTAAAAAAAATTGGCGAAGTTAAAAAAATTGGCGAAGTTAAAAAAATTGGAAATTTTTGAAAAAGAATTGAAAAAAAATTGAAAACAAATAAAAAAAGGTAAAAAAAAAAGTGAAAAATTAAAGTCAACCAGATCCAAAAAATTACAACAAAAAAAACAATGAAATAAATTTGAAATATAAAAAAGACTATCATTAAAACAATAGTAAATTCTGAAAAAAAACTTTTGAAAATAACCTAAAGAATTGAAAATTCAGGAAAATTGAACATATTACAAAAAATGAAAAAATTTGAAAAATTCGAAACATTGGAAATATTTGAGCAAATAAAAAAAATTAAAAAGGTTATATTGCATAGTAATATTAAGAAAGTCTAGAGTTTTTTAAATATTTGAGTAAATTTTAATAAATCAAAAAACAAAAATGATCTAACCAATTAGATCAATCGCTAAAAAATGGAAAAATGAAAAGTTCAAAAAGTTTTGGAAAAAACTTGAATAGAACTTTAAAAGCATTACAAAAATTCAAAAAATAACAAATTTTTAAATCAAGTACAAAAATTCACGATTGAACACTGTGAGATAAATCAAGAAAAATATTTAGAAAAATCAAAAAAGATTGAAAAAATTCGAAATAATAGCAAAATTTGAAAAGGGGTTACAAAATATTTGAAAAATTCAAATTTTGACAGATTGTGAAAAAGTTGATTCAACGAGCCCAACTACTATTGATTACAATTTCTGATTCACTTTTATGCATTAAATCACAATCAAAACATTTTTCGGATCTAATGAAACCTTCTGAACGGATCTATGTTTTTTAATAGTCAGTAAGGGGACACCTCCAAAAAGAACGGTTGTTATACACGAAAGCCTGTGTATTTGAATCCAACGAGATTCCATGAATTCTTCAGTTGAATTCTATAATATTTTATATGGCAATCCTAAAATAGATTCTTAACTATCATTCTACGAGGTTGATATAGATCCCGCCGAAATACATGTGATTCGGTAGCAAGGCTGCATATAGAAAACTAGTTACAGACTGCAGCTATATAATTTGTTAGATTTTTATATAAGAAATGAAGTTTAGAATGTTAATGGAAGTTGGTCTCATTTTAATAACGTGAATCGTTAACAGAAATCAGTTTTATCCTAAAACTTTAATATTGAGTATTAGTTGTTACAAAAACCAGTATTGAGTACCAAACTTTTTGTGTGAACCATGACCGTAATTAGTGCTTTGTCTTTTTTTAGATCAAAAATATTTTAGAGACTTTCAGAAAATCCTTTCTGTCATCAATAATTTTCTACGTGTTTAAAAACCTTCTAACCAGGATTACTTTCTATAACTAACTTACAATATTTGATATTGTTTAATTGCTACTCTTGGTAACATTCTCAGTGTTTACAGCCAATTATATCTTTTAATTAACTTTGATTCAGTTTTGTTAATTGGGTCTTTGTTGCATTTTTCTATTTATATTTTTTGTATTTTCATTTTTTATATTTCCTTAGTTCTTTCAGTTTTTGTGTCAGATTCTTGAATCTTTTCAAAGCCTTTTCAAAAATTTTAAAGTTATGTGTAACTTTTTTCATTTTTAGAGTTTTTTTGATTCTTACTTGAGTTTTTTCTATTTTTTTTCAATTTTTATTTCAATCTTTTCACTTTTTTGAATCTCTTTTCGTTTTTTCTTTTTGACTTTTTAACGTTGTTAGAACTTGAACCAAATGCCTAAAAAAGCAAAACAAAAAATGTGACACATGCATTTGACACATTAAAAAACAGCATGTATGTAATTTGAAAATAGAACAAAATAAAAACACGCACAATTTATATTGTCACGGCAGTGTTCAACTTTTCATTTTTTTTTCTCATTCATTTTTTTTTTATTTTCATTTCAATTTTTTTATTGGGTTTTCATATTTCCTGATTTTTCTTATTTTTCATTTTTTTAAATCTCTTTTTGTTTTTTATTTTTTTTAAATATCTTTTTGTATTTTTTTATTTTTATTTTCTTTCGATTTTTTCCAATTTGTTTTAGTTTTTTTGTATTTTTGTTCAATTTTTTTTAATGTATTTTTAATATTTTTGAACTTTTTTTAATTTTTTTTTTCAATTTTAATTTCTATCAAAACCCTTTTAATATTTTTCTATTTTCTTTTGTGTAAACTTTTTTGACTCTACTTCAACCTTTTTTGATTTTTCTTTTAATTTGTTTAAACTTCTTCCGTTTCTTTTTTTAATTATTTCAAATTTTTGTGTATTTATTTCACTTTTTGTTCAATTTATTTTATTTCTTTTTTGTCTATGTTAATTTTTTTCTGGGAAGTTGAATATGCTACATTACAAAAGTCAAAGTGGTATTATTCAAAAAGTTTTACTTACATACTTAGTTTGTAAGTTACCTGAATACATAAAAAAAACTTATTTTTCTTTTGTAAATTTTTGTTTCTTTTTTTATATAAAGGAAAAATTTTTCAATATTATATTCACTATATTTCAGATTTAATTTTTGTTCCAGCTTATTTATCATTATTTATAATTTACTGAGTTCATTGCGATACTCTTTCTTGATCTTCTTTTGATTTATATTATTTGTTTTAAATTTTTGCCAAGTTTTCTTGGAGTTTTTTATGATTTTTGTCTCAATTTTTTTTACATTTTTATTTTTATTTCCAATTTTTTGATTTCTGTCATAATACTCATTTTTATTTTTGTCCCTCATCAATCTTTTTTTATTTTTTAATTTTTTTTCAATTCTTTTTCTTTATTTTCTTTCATGTTTCTTTTTTTCTGTTGTTTTTTTTATTTTCTTTATTTCTTTTTCTATTTTTTCATATTTCTTCATATTTTCCTTTATTTTTTTATTTTCTTTTTTTTCTAATTTTTTATTGTTCCACTTTTTAATCCTTACCATTTTTGTCATTCCCCTTTTATTTTTTTTTATACTCTTTTATAATTTTTTTATTTTTTCTTTTTTTTATTTTTTTTCTTTTTTTTTTATTTTTTCCTATTATTTTTTATCGTTCAAATTTTCTTTTTTCATTTTTCAATTTTTCAATTCTTTATTGTTTTTATAATTTGCTTTTGTTTTTTTTTATTTTTTATTTTTTACCTTTAATTTTTTATTCATATTTGATAGTTTATATTTCATATTTTATATGTTATCTTTTTATTTGTGTATTTTTATCATTTCCAATTTTTCAATTTTTATTCATATTTTTTCATTTTTTTATTTTATTATTTTTTATCATTTCTCTTATTTTTTTATAGTATTATCTTTTTCATTTTTCTTTTTTATTTTCCTTTTTCATTTTTCTCTCCAATTTGTCTTTTTTCTTATTTTCTTTACCATTGGTGTCATTTTCCTCAATTTTCTCGCAATTTTATTTTTCAAAAAAATTGATATCTTGTATTCTTTTTTGCCTGTGCACTAAAAACAAACTAATCAATCTATCTGTTGTCAAAGCAGTAAGTATGGAGGCCAAAGCTAGTAAGATTATTGTTTCAGAAATAATCTTTGACTTTGATCACTTTTGACATCAAACTATGGTAAAATGATTTTAAGATACCACAGTTAGCTTTGTGACATGTAAAATCACTATTCTGAGGTTTTTCACGCTGTTTGTCTTTTCTTCTGGGAAAAAGGGGCTGTCATTATATGTCCAATCAACGTCATGGGTTTTGATCCAGTAATATTATTATATTACAATCCTTTTGAGCTTTAGTTCCGTCCAACATTTTGATTTTGTAGAAGAATTTTTTTAATACCCAGTATGGTTATGTGGGCTATTGAATTACAACTTCGAGATTTGTCACATCGTCTTTTCTTTTTTCCAAACAAAGCCAAGATGTCACTGCATCATTAATCAAAGTTATATAGTTTGGTTCAAAAAGAATATCATTTGTAAAAATTTTTACAGCTCTGATCTTTTCACTCTGTGGTTTTGCGTGAAGCTTTTGTGACACCAGATTTGGTTATGCGAGATCAGAAATTGCAACACTTCAATTTGGCATAGTCAACGCTTGACAAGAAAATTTCTTTTCTTTCATCAAAAAGTTTTTCTGCAATGTTCCTTAGGGCTAGAGCTGGCTCAGCCTTGATTTTTTCAATGAGAGTTTGAAAAAACTCAAATTTGTGGCCTAGTTCTGAAGTATTCTTGCTGTGCTGATTATCACTATTTTGCAGCTGTGTTTCAGATACATTATATTTTGAATGTTAATGGTATCCATCACTTGACTCTTCTCCAATGAGATGTCACTATTTTCATTGGTAAATTCATTGTAATTGATAAAACACACTTTGCATATTTTTTAGTGCAAGTCTCTTGCAGAATTGCGTAAGCGCTATTAATCTACTTGATAGTCCAAATAAAAATATTTTTGGCTTCTACAATCAGACCCTGCGTCTTTTGTTTGTGAGATTCAAAAACTCAACTTGTTGAACAAAACTTGTTATTTCTTTTTAAAAATCAGAAATGGTATCAAAGGTGGGGTTAGTATAGCCCCTACTCATGTTCAGAGTTTCTAGAAAGGCATTGTTATAATTGCTGGCTATAGCTAGCGTTTTCTTAGTTTTTTTTGACTTATTTTTAACCTCAACTTTAAGGGTTTTGAAAGACAAAAGCTCTTCATTTTGTGATAAATCATTTAGGCAGAGTTAAGTGTAACGGAGCTGGTTTGACAAGCTTAGTTTCACTTAGTTTGTTTACTCCTTAGGTTCGTTTTCTTTTGAAATTGAGACCTAAGAAAACCCTATTTTCAGAACTTTTTTATATGGTTAAATTGATATTAATGCTTCATTTATAACAAGACTTTATTCAAAAACTGACTGCCTAGCATAATGTCAGATATTAGCATTATTCTCATCTTTTTTGATTCTGACCATTTAATCAGACTTTTATGTAGTTTTTAATTTAGTGCGTTACATAAATAGGGAGCGTGAGGCTGAAAAAGTTTGAGTTGTTATACACTTATAAGCAGTAAATTTGATTCAGTCATTCATGATTATCTATTAATTCATATTTTCAGAGCACTCTGTTACATTGAGAGTAACCGTTTTCTTTTTGCTTTGCCAACTCCAGTGTCATTTTTCTAAACTTTATTCAATATGGGGTTTCCACCCTTTTGAAAATAATGGAGCTTTACTCTTTTGCGGCGGTGTGAATCAGTTTGTTGTTTTTTCAGGCTTTTTTTGCTGAAATCTGAGACTTAATGTTTTCCAGCGGTTTTTGGACGGCACTAAACATTTTCTTAATAATATTAAAATTTTTTCTGACCCCATTTAAATTGACCTTAGTCTATTCATCATTGAATTTTGTCTCTAAATCAGCAAAAGCTTCACTAAGATTCTCAAAATCAAAATTCAGTTGATCAGCTTTTTGGCCGCGATATTTACTGTCTAAGTCACGAATTATTGTTATTCTTGCTTCTCGGAGATAGCATTGTTCGGGGCTTGTTTTTTAAAAGCAGAATTGATATTCAATTCTCTTGATTCAACTTGCGTGTCATTAATTTGAGCTGTGTTTGTGCTTGACTCAAGTCTGAGTTTGGCAATATTGATTCTATCGGTAATCATAGGCCTGTTTATGGTTGATTCAAACTAAAATTTGTTAGAAACTTATTACAGTGCCACAAATATATGTAATAGTTACCTCGACTTAATAAAGTAGCAAGTTTTAAAGTAGTTTGAGGGTTTTGAAAGTGTGATTAAGAGTTTCAACTTTTAGTGTATGGGGAAAACAGTGTCTATAAACAATGAAAAATATAAATCAGAAAAAAACAAGATTTTAAGGTTAGAAAAAGATACATATATGCATAATGTGTGAAAAATAACTTTAAAAATCAAGTTTATTTATCTTAAATAGACTTTTTTAAATTGATTTGCGATATTGTTTTGTTAAGTTTTAGTGCTTATGTCTAAACTTTTGCAAAAAAAAAAGTTTTTTATCTTATTACAATTGGAAATTGATGACCTATCATGCTGTTATTATGATAAATATGAACGACAGAAATTTTTTGTTTTGCCTGTGCGCTGAATGATGAAATTTTCAAACAAGTAAAAGTCTAAATATCTAAGTCTGGATAAGAGTGTATTAGATGTGGTATTGACGAAAAAAAACAATTTATTCCCAAAAGATAAAAAAAAAAATCAAACGGTGTTTTTCTAACCTCTGATTAGATTGTAATTAGTTATGAAAGATATTTTTTGAGTCAACAACACACTTGTGAAAAAATGAGATTGTATTTCATAGTTTCATCAGTTTTTAAATTATGTAAGAAATCAACCTTAGTTCCTTGTTCCTCCAGACATTAAGGTTTCTTTATTACCTAATCGGGAATTCACCTTACCCTGACCTTCATTACCACTGGATATTTTATATTTATGTAATTTGTTATAGTTTACTTTTTCCCTTATTGGTTACGCGCTGTTGAAACCTTATTTTGATCATATAGTTGAGTAGTTGATCCAATTTAAGTTATCAGTTGTTACGCTAAGCTTAAAGCATCCATAATCCGTTTCGTCGCTTATTTTATTTTTTGCGCTTCCTCACCGCATAATCTCTAAGACTTCAGGCCAAACTCTTACAAATTAGAGAAAGAGAATATAGCCCAATTGTCTTAATTCTGGTTTTTTAACATCTTTTCCAAATTGGGATCTCGGGTTTGATTTCCTTCTGTGACATATATTTTCTATCTCTCGTCACAGGAAGTAAAATGGGTTCACAATAAAGCTGGCTGAGTCGTGCACATCGCGTGACGGTTTTCATTGGGACTGGTTTCAAGATTTCATTGGAGGGAATACTTGGGGGCAAGCCGGTAGAAGGAACCACTCCAAGTGGCTGCCATAGTCACCCCAGGGTAGCCACCAGGTGACCAAGTTTGTCCCGAAAAAGGCTTGTTGGCATTTTAATCCAAAGCCACAGATCAATGCGACAAATTAGAGGTTGAAAATTCCTGAGTCCGGGCACTCCCAACGGAATAACGGCGAAAAACAATAACTGACAGAACGATGGTCAACAGAAAACCTACTGAGTTGGTTTGATTATGGAGAGTAAATTCGTGTATAGTCGACACAGGGGGATGCTCCCTTGAGTGAAGGGTAGCAGCCGGCAATTAATACAGGTAGAGCTGTATAAAACTTGGCATGGGGTGGTACGAGAGAGACATTAAGCAACTCAGATTTAGCACTAAAGTATGAGGCAAGGACGCTGGGAATGGGGAGCAGGTAGGCGACTATATAATCTATATTAATCAGTGTATAACGCTAAGTAAGCGAGAATAAGAAAAGATATTACTATTACTAGTTTTTAGATTTTTCAAAGCATCCAATTGATCGACATAAGCAAAAAATGTAATGACTTTCATGAAAATAAAAAAAAGAAAAAAATACCAACGTTAAGTGGTCCGGAAAAACTTGACAAAATCAGGTAACATTATTGTTTCAAAGTTTGAACTAATCCTGATAGGGTTTTTGTTTAGATGCTTAAAATAAACTTCAAATAAGTGTCACGGTAACCCTCGCCCTTGTGAAAGGTCTCATCCTAAGAATCTTGAAGATAAGAGAGATATTATATAACCTTTATATAAGAGCTAACTAATATGAAAAAAACATGTGTTGTTATTGCGGGGACTGCCCATAGAGAGCAGCCCAGGTCTGTCGTACCAGTTTGAAAGGAAAAGGGAAAACGAGAAGATTTTTTCCCCAGCAAAGAAAGCTGGATTTTTTTTGACAATTGTAGAAGAGTACGCAGAAACAACAACACGACGAGAAGAACTCGAAAGATTCACAATCACCGAGATATACGCTGAGTTCATAGCCCAGGAAGAATACATTCAAGAACAGAGATCTGCAGACATCTGTGCTTGCTTTATACGGCAAGAGATCAAAATTAAGCTTAACAAGAAGAGTCCAAAAAGATTAACACAAAGAAACTGAACGCATCCACTTGGCTGACAGGTACCGGTTATCTCTCGTATCACATTATAGTAAGTGTTTGCTCGTGTCAAAGGTAACATAAGGAGAACTTTTATTGTACTAACTCTCTTGTAAAGGTCAATGGTAGAAGAACGCAAACGTTCAGAGTCGAATTAGAACAAACATCGGTTAAATTGGGAATTCCCGACTTTCATTATTTCTGTAAGTTCGCTAAACTCTTTAGGATTTTGGACAGCAGAGACTGCTAGCATTAATCTCTGCAGCAAAATAGGCTTATTGTATTACATTACTCTTGTCTCCTATTTCCTTAAGCTTAATAATTGCGTGGGTTTTACGCTCACGTGACAATAAGTTTAAAATCTTTGGAACTGACACTTCACATTAAATACACACCAGGTTATTCTTTTTTTAATTATTTCTAAGGCCCTTTTTGCTTCTTTACTTGCAATAAACATACTGTTCAGTTAAATAAATTTAGGATTAACTGCGTGTACCTTATTTTCTTTTGTTTTTTTATACGAGTTGATCATTTATTAGGCTTATATAAACAAATAAAAATCATAAACTCAAGTGACAGTAAAGTCCCAACTCATTTTTACTGGCTTGACCTTCTTCAACTTTGCAGTTCCCAATAGAATTCCTCAATATAGTGCTGGTATTGTGTGGCTTTTACGATAGGAACTCTTTTTATGTTCGCGTGCTAATCAATTTTTTCTACGCCTCAAATTTATGTTTGCAGCAATAAACATCCAACTCAATAAAAAGCTCACTTGTATCGATCGTTGGCTGCGTAGTAAACTGTCTTGGAGTTTGTGGCTCATGAACTCAAGTATGTCTTTCTAATCATTTCTTTTTCTGTTTTGCCTCTGGGATATCACAATCAAGCCTCATAATTTTAATGAGAACTCTGCTATTGCTTGTAGATCTTCCCGCATATTCTGCAGCTTAGTGACCTCTTGAGTCAGGCTACGTTTTGAGTAGTGCTCGTCTTTTAATCTAAGTTTTGGGACAATATTTAATGGCATGTTGTATAATTGCAAACTCTTTGCATTCACAATCATGTTGACCTGTTAAAAAGTACTTACTGACAATACATACGTCAGTGTATATTGCGCAGATATTTAAAGCTTAGTCATATATTACCATTGTATTGATCACACCTGCTAAACAGGGTAATCTCTCAATGTCTATATAAACCACTTTACTTTCTGTTTACTTTGTATTTTACATTATTAATCAATCTTCTATCTATTATTTCATGTACATACCCCACACAGCTTTCACATTTTCCTGCTTATAGGAAGTGTGTAAGATGGTGGTTAACTTTATTTCCTAACATCTGCTTCTCCAAAATCCTACCAGATGTGTCTTTATTGACCCCGGCTTATATTATTAAGAGTTTTGTGATGAATAGACTTCAGTCTCTTGATCTGCCCGACCTTTCCGTCAAGCCAAACCTTGCAGTTGTACTCCATTACTGTCCTAATGCATGCCATGTACATTGGTTCAAGATCCGCGCTTTTTATTTTTTTGGACCGTGCCGCCTAATACACTCATCGCTCTGAGTTTTCTCCCGGCTTTTTTAGCGACATTTTTGGCATCGGCTCCAAAGTCCAGCCTTTTTTCTAAGATAATTCTTACTAATTTGACCTTTTTTACGGTGCGTTTTTATGTCACCGATATTTGGAAAGATTTTTTTTCGTTAAAATGAATAAATACCAACTCATCGCCAAGATCTATTTCAGTGTGCATTTATGTTTGCTCTTTTTGCATACCATAATTAGTGTTGTAAAAAGCCTCTAAATGTTAATCTTCGTTTTTCCTCTTGTGTATATTGTGATATTTTTGACAAATCCAGTGATCTGTAGCCCCTCAGTTTTCACCATGCCGTAGAGCAGTGCTGTATAAATGAAAAATAATAACGGGAATTGAGTTTATTTTTTTTGTCAAAAATAATGCTTTGACAATCTAAAACTATCTTCGTTTTGTTATGGTATCTTATGTAGAAACAGTAAACAAGATTTTTTATGTATTTACTTAAACAAAAAGCTTTGAGAAGGCTAGTACTTCTCAAGAAAATTCTGTATGCCACTTTTGGATTTTTAGACAAATTTTATTGATGTGTTGAGCATATATGATAAATATGTATTATTTTCTTATATTCTAAGTTATATCTTAAAAAAATTTGTTGTTTTTTCAAAAGGGTCAGAAATAGCTATTTTTTGATTTCAAACTCCAAAAGCAACCATATTTGTAAAAAAAAGGTCAAAATTAACAATATTTTTAAAAAGAGGTCAAAATTAACAACATTTTTAAAAAAAGGTTAAAATTAACAACATTTTTAAAAAAAGGTCAAAATTAACAACATTTTTAAAAAAGAAAGTCAAAAATAACAACATTATAAAAGAAAAGTCAAAAATAACAATATTTTTAAAGAAAGGTCAAAAATAACAACATTCTTGAAATGAAGGTCAGAAATAACGACGTTCTTAAAAAAAAGATCAAAATTGACAACATTTGAAAAAAAAGGTCAAAAATAGCAACACTTTTAAAAAAGGTTCAAAAGTATCAACATTTTTTAAAAGAAAAGGTCAAAAATAACAACATTTTGAAAAAGGGTCAAAAATGACAATATTTCCAAAATAAAGGTCAAAAATGATGACATTTTTAAAAAAGGGTCAAAAATAACAACATTTTTAACAAAGGGTCAAAAATAATAACATTTTCAAAAAATGGTCAAAAATAACAACATTCTTGCAAAGAAGGTCAGAAATAACGACATGCTTAAAAAATGTCAAAAATAACAGTATTCTTAAACAAAAGACCAAAAAAAACAACATTTTTGAAAAAGAGTCAAAAATAACAACATGTTTAAAAAGAAGGTCAGAAATAACAACATGTTTAAAAAAAAGTCAAAAATAACAACATTTGAAAAAAAGGTTCAAAAATAATGACATATGAAAAAAAGAATCAAAAATAACAACATTTTTAACAAAGGGTCAAAAGTAAGAGCATTTTTTTAAAAAAAGGTCAAAAGTAACAGCATTCTTAAAAGAAAGGTCAAAAATAACAACATTTTTAATAAAGGGTCAAAAATAACAACTTCTAAAAAAAAGGGTCAAAGTAACAACTTTTGTGTATAAAAGGGTTGGATCTAACAACTTTTGTAAGATTAAATGTCAGAAATAACAATATTACAAAACAATATTTTGGTATCAAAATGTCAAAAGTAACCACTTTTCAAATTTTAATTGTCAAAAATACCGACTTTTATACAACATATAGTCAAAAATAATCACTTTTGCAACTTTTGAATTTAAAACTAGCGACCTTGTAAAAGTTAAGTTCAAAATTGATCACTTTTCATCACAAGTGGTTATTTTTGAACTTTTGCATCAAAAAAATGCTACTTTTGACCCCCTTTTATTTGCAATTTATTGAACATTGTTTTCTGTAGATCAGAACAAATTAACGTGATCTTGCAAAATTCATAGTATTTTGATCAATTGGGTTTTTAAAATTATTCTAGATAGATAGATAGAAAATCTGTTCATTGTACTTAAATCACATAGTTTAAAATTATTGTAATTAAATTTTTTTATTTATTTATCATGTCATCTTTTTATGCCTGGTATTATAAGTTTATATATATTCATATCTAAATTAATCCGTTGTCAATCATTTTTGATTTTGATTTATGCAAAGCTTGAATCAGCTTTTCCTAATTTCTAGTGCTTGTTGATAGCCTTTGATACTTGAGTTGAAAAACCTGCTACTCGTAGTAAGTTACCCAAAGACGACCTTAATAAATTATTCATAAAATTTAAACAAATTGAAAGCATTGATGATGGCAAGTACTGAAGTAAAAGATCATCTTAGAAACATTCAAAGTATGATCGAGACAATAAAGCTCAAACAGTATTACAAAAGCTGAAAAGCACTATTTACTGTACATCACGGACTGAGTGGCAGAAAGACTATGACAAGTTAGATAAACTTCGACAATACTACTCTTGTACGCAACGATAGTTATATGACAGTAAGCCCCCAGCCCAATGGAACCATTCATGAAGACTGTGCCTCGCCATAAGTTTAGCAAGCTATTTCAGCTGAGAACAGGTCATGGTGCTTTTGGAAAATATTTCCAAATGAGGTGCATCACTGAGAGAGATTATAACTGCAAATTTGGACAACTGGAAACAGTTGAACACGTTATTACGGAGTGCCCTTCTACATCCTGTGAAGCTTAGCTTCTTGAGTAAAGTTTCCACGGAACTTGATCTAAGAGTCCTGCTTGATACCGAGAAGATGTCTTAGAGCGGTAGTCAGGTTCTTGAACTCATTACCGCAACTTTTTTGCTGATGGTTTGCTTGATCAGAGCAGCTTGTTAATGTTGTACGGTGAGTCGATCTCTGTCATCAATCCATCAAATGTTATGTATTTCAGGATTCTATTAGCACATGTATTATTTTATGGAAAATTCTGCGCGATCTGATGCCTGAATAACCTAAGGCTTGCTGATAACGCTAGTTTCAAAGTCTCATAAACACAAATGTTCATTAAGTTTAATGTTTTCTTTGAATATCTTATTATTATTTATTATATTATATATTATTATTATTATTATTATTATTATTATTATTATTATTATTATTATCAACATGAAATTTGAGTCAGCAAAGTCTGTTTACAAGTTTTAGTTTATACATACTGGAGTTGGCTAGTTGACTTTTTTAGGGTCTTTTGTAGTATAACAGTTTATAATTAAAATCACACATACAATAGCATATATGCTAGATTTTAGTTATATCACTTTTTTTTAAAAAAAATCTTCAATCTTTATCTCTTGGTTGATACTTCAATAGTTTGGTACTAAATTGCACGGCTGACTCGTCACGACAAAAATACAAATATTACATACAAGTTGGAATGTACTGATATTGCAAACAAAGACTTTGTATCACACTCAAATTTGTTTTTACCAAACAAAGCTAGCGTACGCTCAGACTCATGTCATGATAATTATTCTTCTTTTAGCAATAGTCTTTTGAACATAATAGATTTTCATGAATTAGAATGGTCGCTATGCTACATGTATTCAAGCAACGCTTTAACTAGACGATCGTTGTGCGCATGATTCAGAACTGCTAGCGGGAAATTATAGTTGAAGTTTTGTTTAACTACGCTCAGACATGAAAGAAATTTTAAGTCTATGAAAATTCTTCAGAAACGTGAAATGTAAAAAAAATGTTTTCAAACAAAATTTGTCTTCAGGCATTCCAAATATGTTTTGTTACAATAGATTCAAATAATAGACAAAATACTATGTTAATATTTTTTTGTCACTATTTATTAAAGCTTATCGTAGAAAAGCTAAAAGGTCTTGTATTGTAAATGATTAAATATTTATAATTTTAGTTAATCAAACCATCTGAAATTTATGTGTTTTTTTAACTACATGCCATACTAGACTATCAACAAAGAGCACACCAAAAAAATTTTTTTTAAAAACAATAAAAAATCACATCAAAAATAATACTATAATTGTTATGCTTGAAGCCGCATTTTTACATAGTTTCCATCAATTTAAATATTATTTTATTTGGTTTACTATTTTTATTTTAACAGATAATTAAAAAAAATCTGTTTACTGTCCTCACATCACAGTTAAATAATTAAAATAATAATAATAACAAAGATATACAAAAAAGACATTGAATTTATAAACATTTGTCTCTATGAGACTTTGAAATTAGTGTTTTCTGCGCGCTTTAGGTGATTCTGGTATTTTTTTAATGCATTTTTAATGTATCAAGATTTTATTAAACACAAAATAACTGGGTCTCGAAACTTTTACGTGAGACTAAAATTTTGATACCTTAAATAAGACATCATTTATGAAAAGAATTGTGCAAGAAAAAACATTTTTTTGCAGTTATTATCTATACCATGTTTATAATGCTCAATTTTCTATAGTTCTTCAGCCTTCGAACTGTCTAGATGACAATCTTTATTTAATAAAAAAGTTATATATAACAGTGATGTTTCTACCTGTTGCCCGCCGTATCAAGTTTTATTTCATGTACTGTCATTGCGACTTTCTCGACTGGCAAAGTAGGCTTTTATGTCACATCGGCAACTATAGTTTATATAATTGTTTTTATTTGTCCCCTAACGGTAACTATGTTTGAAATATGGAAAAAACCGTCTCTGTCGAAGCATCAAAGTGTGGATTCCAAAGATAATTTGTCTTGATAGAGTTAAAAAAATGTTTGGTAACGAGTTTTAAAACTTTGATAAATAAATACAGTTTTTTTTTTCCAAGTGAATAGAAATTTTGAAAAAAATTCATACAAAACCATAATTGTTAAACTGATCTCAAGGGTTCAGAGGGCAAGTTCGACATTTAGGAGTCGCTATGGGGTATTGATAAACTAACCCTACAAACTAAATAGAGCCCACCGTTCCCCCCTTGTTTTTTATTGACCGTTATTGTATCACTTGATGAGAAAAAAAATTTTTTTCTGATACTTTTTTTTAAAAAAAAGCAAATAAACCGGAATCCTTACTTTTCATTCTCTACATTTTATTGGCAGACTTGTACATTTTAATTGATATAATACAAACTTCTACGTAAAGTACATCTAGTACACGACTGTATGAAAAATAAAAGATCTCGAGAAAAATAAAATGATCGAAATTTCAAAGTCTAGAATCTGAAACTTGGGGACAATAAAAAGAGCACTAACCTTTGGTTTAAATGCTTGGGAGTTTCTTATTAGGGTGATATGTACATACCAATTAAATAAGGAAACAGGTTAATAGATTATTCATTGTCCAGCCGTTGCTTTTGTTATTTTTCTGTAAATCGTTTTCAAACAAGCAGCTTTTTTTCAGGGGTAAGGTTGGTCTTGAGTTCAAAAAAAATTACTCCCAATAAACCAAATAAATTTCAATTCAAAAAAAATAATTAAAATACAAATCCTTCTAGAAAATCTTTTTTTTATTTCAATATTAAAGCCAAATTGATTTTTAACCCAATAGCCGCATGATTTTTCAGACAGCGATACTTCATAATTTTTAGAGGTCTTGATGTTATTTTAAACAGACTTTTCATCTTGATAGTCCGGTTAATGTATTGGTTGATATCTAAACGTATAAACCCAAAACCTTATTGAATTTAGACAGGACAAAAGGAAAGAAGAAAAAAAAGATTTATTCAAAAATTAAATTTGTTTTAAGTTGATTTTTGTCAAATGCAAGTAACAGAGAAGCTCAGTGATCTACCACTAGATTTTAATGTTTTGTTCCAAAATCTGTTTGTCTAGATCTCGAATAACATGAAATTAAAGGATAGAACTATCAAATTCAGATACATCAGCACCTGATTATTTCTTACAGGGAACATAACTTCAGTAAGCACCGCTTGATGAAGTCAGAATTTTTAATGCACAAATTTCAGAAAACTTTTTTATTTACAATTTACAAAAATGAAAAAAAAAGTCCTAGAAACTAGCAATACTATTAATTAGTTCAGTTTTAAAAGCTTCCACTGATGATAGCCTCGATTCATCAACCATAACTTATATAGCTTAAATTAAAGGCAGCTATTAAGAAGCTAAAACCAATAACACACACTTATAAAAACAAACATCGATTCCACCCCAGTTTTGTTACCCGTATATGTTGTGACGTGCTTCATCTTATAGTTAAACACACGGTAGTAGTTGACAAGTCTTTTAAAATTTGGTTTATAGGTTCACCAGAAAATCGACATTTTTTTCTTTTTTTAGAAATCATGAATATGTAAATAATATATGAAAATAGTTTCAACACTACCGCATAGTATGACCGACAAATTATTGTTAACAATCATACATCGTTAATAACGCTCAAAGAAAGAAAAAAAAAGATATTTGAATATTTCTAAAGAGTCTTTCCAAAAATTTATATAATAAAAAGACATTCATTAGAGTCTAGATTTTAATTTTTTTAAATTTCATATCAACTACTGTCGTTACTTGATTTAGTTTAGGTTGATTGAAATGTAGAATATTGTGAGACAACAACAATAACAACAATTAAAATAATAATAATAATAATAATAATAATATAATAATA
This sequence comes from Geotrichum reessii, assembly GCA_013305925.1. NCBI lineage: Eukaryota > Fungi > Ascomycota > Dipodascomycetes > Dipodascales > Dipodascaceae > Geotrichum > Geotrichum reessii. The sequence goes on along the minus strand of QVTG01000178.1, from coordinate 41 downwards.
ATATAATAATAATAATAATATAATAATAATAATAATAATAA
>QVTG01000177.1:8269-44967 GCA_013305925.1 Geotrichum reessii | reverse complement strand
AATAATAATATAATAATAATAATAATAATAATAATAATAATATAATAATAATAATAATAATAATAATAATAATAATAATTAAAACTTCATTATGCAGCGTGCTCTCAGATTAACATATATACACATATATACAGCATATTGGAACAGTGGTTGATTTTATTTCAATTGTATATTGCAGCTTCCCGACTGATGGTCAGCTCATAAATAGAAAATCTGTTGATTTACCTTATATCACATAGTTACATAATTAAAATAAATACATAACAAAAATATACAAAGAAAACATTGTATTCAAAATCATTTATCTCTATGAGACTTTAAAATTAGTGTTCTCAACGTGCTTTAGGTGATTCTGGCATCCGATAACGCCAAATTGAAATATTACATGTGATAAGGGAAATCTAACATATAGGTATAACATCTGGTAGATTGATACCAGAGATTGACACACAGTAAAACCTTAACAAGCTGCTCTAATCAAGCAAACCATCAGCAAAGAAGTAACGATAATGAGTTTAAGAACTTGTCTACCGCTCCAAGACCCTTCTTGGTATCAAGCAGGATTCTTGGATCAAGTTTTGGGAAAAACTTTACTTAAAAAGGTACGCTCCTTAGAGAACACCCCTTAAAAACATCTTCAACTTTTTCCAGCTGTTAACATTCACAGTGATGATCTCTGCCTGTAACACACCTTATTTGGAAACACTTTCCAAAAGCATCAGAACCAATTTGCAGCTGGTACAGCCTGCTAATGGTATAGTGGGGCACAATCTTCATGAATAAATTTATTGAATGTGGTAAGCTCAAAAAGTATAGATTTTGTTTTTACTACTCTGGTGATTTACTGGAACTGACTATCTGTAGTTAAAAAATTTTTGAATTTCTTTTAAAACACAGATTTATAAGTTTAGAGTAAATTGGATTGTATTAAAGCAAAATAAAATTGTTACTGACAGAGAGTACTAGCTAAGAAATTTTGATTCTTGCCAAATTCAATGTGTGTTTTTTTTCTAACTAATAATCAGCCAAGTAAAAATAAAAGTAGTAATATCCAACCCCTGTTTGATGACTAGATTTGATACCATTTTTATATATTTTTGGACAACTATTCGCCACAAATCTATAAGAAATTCTCACTTATCAGGCCTCAATGAAAGAGAATATATGTGTATATACGTGATTTTCTAAGCCAAATAAACGCCAAAACTTCTTGAAGTTTTATAGTTTTTATCATGGACAACAACCTACTTTTTTTTTTTTTAATTATTACCATTGTTATTAGGTAGCTATGTTTTTTTTTCTCATAAGAATTTTTCTCAAACTTTTATCCATAAGCTTTAATACTTTAAGTTAGGAGACATATTTTGCCATAAAAGAACTCTCTATAATATTAAATACTATATACGTATAGTACGCATACTCAAATTAAAAAAATATATATATTTGAGACTTGATATATAAATTTTTGTTACCGTCTTTAAATCAAATGTCATTTTAATTGGCGCTTTGATTCAAACGTTGAAATTCAAATATTTCCTATTAAAGTAATTTTAAAAAACCCAAATTAGTTGTTTTTGTCCAATAATATAAATGTTATAGGTAAGCATATTTTTTTTAGTCAACCAATTAAAAGCTGTAGCTTTTTTGGTTATTATCATCAAGCTCTAACAATCTGTCCAATAACGTTGTTTTAGGATGTAATAATATGGGAATTTGGTTATATTTTATCGTATTATCATTGGTTGAATTGTCCCATAGTATATTTTATTTTATTTTTCAGGTTTTTTTTTTTTTCAACAAGATCTTTTCAGTCTTCATCGACTTACTCTCTTTTCTAGTGAAATCAAAGCCAACGTCTTTCAACCCCTAGTTATTCATACCATTCTGTAATCGGCCTTGCTTGGACAGTCGTTGTTTATTGTTTCTTCTCAGCATTTTTGATTTTCGTTATTTTTTTCATACATTTTGCATATCATATTTTTCACAAATGTCTTTCGCTCAAGTTGCATCTCCAGTGATCTTTTCGCCTGATCATCAGGTTTTTGACAAGCCATACATTAAGTCTGACAGTAATAAACCTGCGTATCATAATGATACTAAAAAACAAGTAAACTTACCACAGTCTACTAATTCTACCACTTTTTCGAAATCCACCACCACCAATAGCAGCACACCTGAAAGAGACCCTAGTATGATTATTTACAAAGACTTTGTCAACTCAGCCCACTCACAAGACCAAACCATCACTGTTGGCGGCAGAAAGTCCATCCTCGCTGTTGTGCAATCAAAAAAGATTGCTAGCTCGCTATTTAGTATCAACCCTGACAATAGTTTTCCTGTCGTCGCACTATCGACCCTTGGCGACAAAGTACTCAGCAAACCGCTTTACTCATTTGGCGGCAAGAGCTTATGGACAAAGGAGTTGGAAACTCTACTTTTGCATAATATCGACGGCCTGCCCAAGCTTGACATGATTGTTCACAGTCTGAAAGACATGCCCACGAGTCTACCTGATGGCTGTGTATTGGGAGCTATCACAAAAAGAGAGGACCCCAGAGACGCTCTTATCATGCCTACTAACTCTTCGGCCATCACGCTTTCAGATCTAGCACCCGGATCTGTTGTTGGCACATCGTCGATAAGAAGATCAGCACAGCTGAAACGCAACTACCCTCATTTAAAATTTGAGTCTATTAGAGGCAACGTGCAGACGCGGTTAGCCAAACTCGATGACCCCAATTCTGAGTTTTCTTGCATTATTCTCGCAGCAGCTGGTCTTAATAGACTGGGACTGGGCGAGCGAATTACATCACTTTTGGACGCACCAGATATGTATTATGCTGTTGGTCAAGGTGCATTAGGTATTGAAATTCGCACAGATGATGAGCGGGTCATCAAGCTGTTGGAAGAAATCAATGATAAGGATACTTATCTTCGGTGCCTAGCTGAACGCTCACTGATGCGCACACTTGAAGGTGGATGCTCTGTGCCTATCGGCGTTACCACTAGATTTATCTCGGAAGACACAATGGAGTTTGTGGCAATAGTTGTGTCTGTTGATGGCAGTGAAGCCGTTAAGGAAACTATTTCTGCAAAAGTTACCAGTTCAGTTGAGGCCGAGGAACTTGGAAAGAATTTGGCACATAAACTGATAGAAAATGGTGCCAAAGACATCCTCGATGCTATCCATCTCGATGCTGTTCACTAAACAACTTCTCAAAAAAAAAAATGTAAATAGAAAGAAAAAAAACCGAAAATAATAATGTAATGGAGATATTTTAATGCACGGAGTTAATATGATTGATCTTAAATAGATATTGATTGCAGTTCATTTGTAACATTTCATGACAAGACTGAAAAATCAGATCTGGATAGCTGCATAGATGTCAATTCTGTTGTTCCAATATTGTTTAGGTTTTTCAGTGTGTGTTTGAGCAAAATTTTTTGATAATTTTGAGACTTGAAACTTGGAATATAACTTTCATTGGGAGTTTCAGTTAGATTTTTGTTTTTATTTTCTATTTACGCAATTGTCTTTATAGATGAGATCAAACAACACCACAAACTTATTTCAACATAATAAAATAATCAGCCATGTCAAACCAAAATCAAGAGCCAGATGTCACAGAAAATAGCTTAATAAAAGCAGAAAATGATTCAAAAACTATTTCAAGTACATCATTGACTAAAAAAAAGACAAAACGGCGGCCCGCGCGGGTTCAGAAGGAACCCGGCACTGTAGAGGACCAGCTCCCTCAAAGCGGTACTGTGTTCAACATCTGGTATTTGAAATGGTATGTGGTTTTATTTTTTTCAAAAAAAAAAAAAATTGACCCCTATACTAATTATATATTGATTCTAACAACTTTTTTTTTCTGTTATTATTTAGGAGTGGTGGTGATAAAGACGACTCTTTTTTTAGTCAGCGCAAATCAGAGGGCCGATGCGTGGTTGCCACTGATTCTGGTTACACAAAAGCTGATAAAGGCGGGGTTCCAAATCCTAACACATTTTTCTGCTTGTATTTTGCTCGGGGACTTTGTTCGCGTGGAAAGAGCTGCGAGTATTTTCATCGTCTACCGCAGCTAACTGACATATTCCCACCTAATCTCGACTGCTTTGGGCGTGACAAGTTCAGCGACTACCGTGACGATATGGGTGGTGTAGGATCATTTCTTCGACAAAATCGGACGCTGTACGTAGGTCGAATCACAGTCAGCGAAGGAGTAGAGGAGATTGTGTCCCGGCACTTTGGCGAATGGGGCGAAATTGAAAAGATCCGGGTTCTGAATAATCGAGGTGTCGCATTCGTGACCTACGTTAATGAAGCAAACGCACAGTTTGCAAAGGAAGCTATGGCGCACCAGTCGCTAGATAACGAAAAGGAAGTTTTGAACGTACGATGGGCAAACGAGGACCCGAATCCTGCGGCTAAAGTGCGAGAAAAGCGTCGACTTGAGGAGCAAGCGGCGGAAACAATACGCAAGTTACTCCCTAAGGAGATGGTGGATGAGCTTGAAGGTAAAACTAGTAACAAAAAGATGAAAAAAAACGATTTCGGATTGGAGGGGTTTGAAGCCCCCGAGGCTGTGCGTTATGGCGGTGAGGTGCCTGTGGTTGAAGATCTCGAAGAAGATCAGGAGGAGCATTCCAAACAGCCATTAGCTATTGAAGACAAAAAAGCTAGTGTTGATTTTTTTTCAAAAGACTCGCTTGCTAGATTACAGAGTGTTGCAAAATCAATTAAACCTGTCGCGGTGCCAATTATTACGAGCACTGGACTAGGTCTGGGTGACTACGGTAGTGATGACGATGAATAAATAACTGACATGTTTTTGACCTATTTATGTAACGATTATCATTTATACTAAGAGTTACTTTATACAAAAAAAAAACATCGCTTCTATAATGCAATGGGTCGTATTCTTGCTAGGTCATAACGTCTGAGTTCATCAGACATTTTGCTTACAGCTGACCGAGATATCATTTGTTTCAAATCAGCCATAACCTCTTCGTCTTCCTTAGATAAAAATGTAATAGCAACACCAGACTTACCAGCACGACCAGTACGACCAATTCTGTGAGTGTAATCCTCAATGGACTTTGCCATTTGAAAGTTTACAACTAGGGACACTTCTGGCACGTCGATACCTCTGCCAGCTACATCCGTGGCGACCAGTATATCAGCAGTACCAGTGCGAAGCTGCGCAAGCGCAGCCTCACGCTGATCCTGCGATTTGCTACCATGCATTATTACTGTTCGCCAACCCTCGTCGTTGAGTGTCTTGGCCACAAAGTCACAGTTTCGCTTAACATTGACAAAAACAATAATTGGAGGGCGGAATTTTTGCTTTTGAAGAATTTCAAGTAAGCGTTTAGCACGCTTTGCGGGTTCATTAATGATAAATTCTACGCGCTGTTCGACGCGGTCTGTGGCCTGGCCAGCGTTGCCAATTGTCACAATACCAGGCCGGCGCAGATACTTTTCCGCCATGCGTTCGATAGCTTTAGGCCAAGTAGCAGTGTACATCATAGTCTGTCGGTAGCGGTGCTTGCCACCAAGCAACTTGGTCTCAGCTTGAATAAGTCCATCGCTGTTTTCGTCAGGTTTTTCGTTGGTAACTGGCAAAGCACTCAGAATGGCAGTCACTTGCTCTTCAAATCCCAGGTCAATCATTCTATCAGCCTCGTCCATAACAACATAACAACACTGGCTAAGTACCAGTATGCGGCGCTCCAAGCAATCAACTAATCTGCCTGGTGTAGCAATAATGATTTCGGCACCATCTTTAATCTTGTGAACTTGTTCCTCAATACTGTGACCACCAACAATGGATGCACAACGGAAGCCCAGGGGTTCACAAAATTTCTTCGTTTCAGTTTCAATTTGCTGAGCAAGTTCACGTGTTGGTGCCAAGATGATACCGTATGGGCCATCAGTCTTTGTTACTTCATTCAGGGCTGGCAGCTCCAGAATGTAACTAAGAAGTGGAATCACAAAACTGGCTGTCTTACCTGAGCCAGTCTCTGCTACACCGATAACATCTCTCAGACCTAGCGCCACTGGAATAGCAGCCCTCTGAATCGGTGTAGGGTCTTTGTAGCCAATCTTCTTAATAGTTTCCAAAATCAATGATGGAATATTTGATTCATCCCATGAACGCATAGGGTTTGGAATATTACCTCCCTTCGTCAAAATGTTAAAGTCTTCTTTGAAAATACGCCAGTCGCGCTCACGCATCTTTTCTAGGGGCTTCTTAGACCAGTGAATATTGTCCCAGCTAACCTTGGGCTTCTTGAGTGCATCAGGGGCAACCTTTTCCAAGAGTGCGCGTTTACGAGACTCAATTTCGCTTTGAAGGCTGCTATCAAGACGGTTACTAATGTTATAAAGAGGATCTGATGTATCAAGTGTATCATCATTGGAGTTCCACTCAAAAACAAATTTTTGGCCTTTAATCTTGGTGCTTTTACTGTTATTATCTCTGCTAGAAGCGGTTTTGTTATTCTTAGATTTAGTTGATGGTGGTTCTATTGGCTTTTCAGATGTGACTTTTACTGAAGTAGCTCGCTCCTCAGTGCTCTTGAACGGAATAATTTTTGAAAGAATATTCAATTCTTCTGTTTTGGTTTTTTCTTCTGTTGCCGCGGGTTTACTTGACACCGTTGATGCAGATTTTTTTGTAATTACAGAGTTCAAGCTCAGTCCTCCAATACGTCGTTTCGATCTTGATGCTGGTTTATTAACAATAGAGCCGTTTCCAGAGACGCGGGCATCTCTCTTAACAAATCCAATCTTGTTCTGCTTTTCAGCTTCATCCTTTCTCTTCTGAATTAGCTCATCTAACGAGACGGGGCGATCGTCAGGCATTTTATTGTGGTTCTGGATGTAGTAATGATGTTCGCTATTAGAAATAAAAAATACTTTGAATTTTTTTTTCAGGTTTTTTGTTATGTCGAAGGTTTGGTTTTTTTGATGCTTTTTGTTTTCCTGCTTTCTTCTTTCCCACCACCACCATCGCCACCTTCTTAATTCCTTTTTCCCTTCAGCAATTTAGACTAGTTCACAATAAAAAAAATCCGCACAATGACCACTCTCTTAGAGAAAGACGCAGATGTTAATATGACCAATATTGAGCTCTCTGCTGAAGTTGAACCATTGACCGTTGATGGTAAGTTTTTATAACTTTGGCTTTTTCAATTGATGGCTATTAACACTTTTTTTTTGTACAGATGTTCAGCAAAACTTTGCATACTTAGAAAAGGCCGTCTCGAATTTTGATCCCAAATACACGCTTCAGGTTCTCAGAGGTCTACCAGCTTTGCGGAAACGACTTACTCTTGGCGTTCTTGTCAAGGTTATTGAATCAGCATATCCTGTTAACGATCCCTCACGTAAGATCTTGCTTTCATACAGTGGCGCTTCAGCAAGCAGCATTGAGGGCGATTCAATGGATGTTGATGAGCCTTTGGCTGCTGTTTTTATTTTGCCTGAGGTTGACATTTTTTTACACTTGCTTGTGCAGGTCTGGCTTTTGAATCATAATGAAATTGCTAGACTTAAGGAGTTTAACGACCACGCAATTCAAAAGCTCCGGAGTTACAACAGAAGAAGTTTAGATTATCTTGCCGCTAAAGTTTGGTTTTACTACTCTCGCGCTAAGGAACTTCTAAAGGAAACAGAGGAGACTGCACCTCTCCTACTGGCTGCTCTTCGCACAGCAACTCTTAGACATGACACTGAGACACAAGCGTCTTTGATCACTCTTCTTCTTCGCAATTATCTTCTTTCCCAGCAAGTTACCAAGGCGTCTAATTTAGTGTCTAAGACTGTTTTCCCCGACTCTGCTGGCAATGCTCTGGTTGCCAGATACTTTTACTATCTTGGTAGAATCAGAGCCATTCAGCTAGATTACTCTGGTGCTCACGAACATATCACCGCTGCTATCAGAAAGGCCCCTCAAACACAGTTAGCAGGTGGATTTTTGCAAACAGCTAATAAGCTTAACATTGTTATTGAACTGTTAATGGGTGATATTCCTGAGCGCTCGGTGTTCAAGCAGCCTCTTTTGGAAAAGTCGCTTGCGCCATACTTTGATGTTACTAAGGCTGTTCGCGTTGGTGACATTAATCAGTTCTCAGAAACTGTTGCTAAGCATGCTGAAGCGTTGAAGCGTGATGGTAACTACAGTCTTGTTTTACGTCTGCGACAAAACGTTATTAAGACTGGTATTAGAACGATTAGTTTGTCTTACTCTAAGATTTCTTTGAAGGATATCTGTATTAAGCTGCAGCTTGACAGCGAGGAATCTGCAGAATACATTATTGCAAAAGCCATTAGAGATGGTGTTATTGATGCTACTATTGATCATCAGCATGGCTACATGCAGAGCAACGAAGTCCTTGATGTTTACTCAACTACGCAACCTCAAGAGACTTACAACGACCGTATCAAGTTTTGTATCAATCTGCATAATGATAGTGTCAAGGCTATGCGGTACCTTCTCAACAATCATCGTGCAGATCTTGAGGATGCCGAGAAGGCCCGTGAGCGGGAGAAAGAGCTTGCCAACGAACTACAGGAGGGTACTGACTTGGATGATGATGAGGCTGACTTTGATATTTAATAGTAGTATGTAAACGAAACAAAAAAATACTCAAATTAGGGATGTTTTTTGTATGAGCTTATAAAAAAAATAAATTTAAATAATTCAGTAAGTTGTCATGAATAGACGAGTGGTATGTGTACAGAATACAGCCCCTCCAATGGTTCAGGTTGTTATTGGGAAGTTTATATTTTATTTTTCAGGTTTGTTTTCTGTTGTATAGTATTTTTCAACTTTTTTTTTGTTACCACCAACCAATCTATATTAAACAACAATGAATGACGATGAGCTCAGAATATCAATAGAACCGCAGGTCAAGGATGAGCTACTGTCGTTTGACTACGACTCATTACCACTTGGTCAGATAATTAAGCGGATCACACAAGAGCGTGGCTCGTTCACAGAACTGACGGAGGAGTCACTGCTCCACGAAATCGAGGCCATGCAGATGTTGGACGCTAAAGATGAAAATGAATTGTTTTCTGTGGATAGTCAGAATAATAAAAATGATGAAAATGATTTGGGTGAGGCTTCGGTGGTTAGTGCTGAGGCTACTGGTATCTCCGCTGGCTCGGCTACGACAAATGGCAGCAGTAACGACAAAGGTTTTGATGTCATTAGCAATGGTGGTGTTGGTGACAGCAGCAGTACGGTTGGAGTTAAAGCAGGTAACGACGAAGATACAGATGATGATTTATCTTTTGACCAAGTTCGGCATGAACTACTTTCTCTTGTGAGTGTGGCTCAGAATGAATCTGCGTTGTCACAGGATTTTGTGTCACTGCTAATGTCCTGCCTGCGTCCTGCCGCTGGCACAACGTCAATGTCGCCCCATTTAAAACAATACGTTCCGGTCGGATCTCTTAGTGCTGACACCTCAAAGCCATCAGCTATAGATGACGACCCGCTGGTCGCGGCAGGCTGGAAACTTCAAGCACTAGATCACAGCGCCAGTCTTATCAGTCGTGCAGCAAAACGATTGCAAAGCGAGGCCGATAAAGAAGAACTTTATTGGGAAAATGTTCTCAGTATTGTTTCATTTGGTGAGGTTTTATTCAAGATCCGCAAGGGCGACATGCGGGGGCTGGGAATCAAATACGGCTATGGAGATGCTGGTTCACAGTACTATGACAGGGGTGTAGCGACGCTACGACGAAAGACAGACGGTACTATGTCTTTCCAGACCGGCTTAAATAAGCGGACAAAGGTTGTAAAGGTCAATCTCTACAGTGTGGTTAACGGAGAACGCGTATTTAAGGGCAGTTCAAGTAGCCTCGAGATTCTTCCCGAACACAGTGTTCAGAATGAGATCATCAACGCGCGAAATCTTTTATTTGAAGAGGAACTATTTTTTGAAATGGCAAAGGAGGCTAGAGGCTTGGTTTCTCATAGAGTGCGCATTGTGAACGGCAAGATTGTTGTCAAGCTGTTTGATGAAGTTTTGGAGATTGAGTTTGTGAACCCCGAACCGACTGTTAATGACTTTGACAAGGATAACACGCTTCAAGAGGGTGCTAACGAATCTAATGATAACAATACTACGACTAATGAAGACAATAAAAACAATCCCGCAGAAGATGTAGAAATGGCCGACGCACCAACGATGAAGATTTCACGACGGGCCAGTTTGATCTCAACTGCGTTTCACATTTTGTTGTGTTATGCACACCGAAAAAATCTCAAGACTAGGGCATCTGTACCAAAGCCATTGAACACAAAGGAAAAGAAATCTAAGAGCGCACTTTACATTTTACGTCCACTAATTGCTCACATTCTACATCACAAGATTATCGCTCGCACACATAAGACCATAGAGCTCATTTCGCAGAACATTGTTAACCTGCGAGTTTCAAGCGAAGCGGTCGAGGCGGTAGCGGATGAAACACAGGGCAGTACTAGTGGACATCTGGGTCGACTGGCGGTACATCCCATGTCCAAAATTGTGATTGAGCAGGATGCTGTGCCAGACACAGGCAAGTTAGCCAAGCGCGTGGATGTACTAACGGGATCGCCACTTCAAAGCTATCTGCCGCTGTATGAAGCATTTGCATATGTTAATGATGGTGATAAGGACCGAGAAGCGTCAAAGGGTACGTTTTGGGACCTGGGCGAGCTGGAAGACTGGATTCGGTGGGTGTTGATAGAGAAGTTCTGATTAGCTTAATTTAAAAGGCGCATGTGTTTGCATTTTGTAATTTGTTTTTGGACAAGCGCTCACTATGACTCAAAGACGATATCAGAATTTCAACTCACAATGTTAATTTCTCAAGTTTTATGTGCGTTTTTTTTTTTTTTTTCGAGTTTTAGCTGTAATGTGAGATCATCAAGATAGGTATGTACGTACGTAGATGCGGTGGGTTACTGATTTTGCTGAGGTGAAAAAAAAAAATACCGAATTGCCGAGCTTTATGGGCTTTAGTTTGTATGACACTAAAATCTGCCCCAGTTTGAATACAAAACAATCCATTTGGCCCTTTATGGTGTTCCTTTAATTTCCATCAACAAATAACAATTTAAAACCTTCCCCACAAAAACTTTCAGATTTCCTTCCTTTCTTTTATCTGTTACTTTCGAGTTTTTTTTTTTTTTTTTAACAGTCACACATCAATATCACTAACAGTTCTATTTAGCACTCACATTTAATCAAACCCAGTTTATAATGTCCTTCATGAACTCTGGATCAGAGTGCTCCACAAGCAGAAACCCTATCGCACAGTTTACCAAGCACACCTTAGAAGATAGATCGCTCCAACATGAGCGCTTTAACTCCCCCGCCACGGCTGCGAGCTCTATGCGCTCTGCTAATCAGCCTATGAATGCCGCTGACAGACAGATGATGAACACTTTTATGGAGGGAGAGGCTCATGTCAACACCAACGCCTTTTCTTTTGACAATATGCGACAAGAGCTTCCATCAGTGGCAAATCGTAACCAGGGCTGGGCCAACGATTTTGCACAACAGTCACACATTAGAGCTAGTCCGCTCCCTGCTACTACTGGAGTTGATGGGGTTATGAGACATTCACCTGCTCCTGTTGATGCCCGGTGGGGTGCCGAATTTCAGGCCTCTTCATCCGCTGCGTCTCTCCAACAGCCGCAGCAGCTTGGATTTTATGGATCAGGCTACATGCCACAAATGTCTCAAATGTACACACCGTCAATGTTAAGTTCGGGAGCAATGATTAATAAAACTGCTGCGTCATCTTCGCGAGTTGTTGAGCTAGATAACCAACACTGGGAAGAGCAATTTAGACAGATTGAAGAATCTGCTCAAAAGCAAGAAGCGACAGCCACAGATAAGGGTAAAAATATTACAAACAACCAACAGGAGGCCGATCCTGAAATTACCGATAAAACTAATTTTGAAGCGGTTTGGAACAACATCCGCTCCCAAATCTTTGATAACGAGGAGCACGACTGGGTTGGTCAAGATCGAATGGCCGCTTGGGACCGAGACTTTGACCAGTTTACCAAGTCACGTCCAGACTTTGGTCAGTACGAATTTGAGAAGAACAACCATTTTTTGGAGCAACCTGATCCTTTTGCTATTGGTGTTCAAATTGTTGAAAGTGGCGGAAATTTAAGTGAGGCTGCCCTGGCGTTTGAGGCAGCTGTACAAAAAGACAACAAGCACGCAGAAGCCTGGAGCAGACTCGGATCAGTACAGGCCCAAAATGAAAAGGAGAGCAGTGCAATCCGTGCTTTGGAAAGATGCATTGATCTTCAGCCAGACAATCTGACTGCACTTTTGAATCTGGCTGTTTCTTACACTAATGAAAGCTACGAGAACGCTGCCTACTCTACACTGGAAAAATGGATTGCCACCAAGTATCCAGATGTTGTTAATCAAGCTCGAACTGACTTTAACATGGGCAGCAAGAACGAGCTTCATGCCAGAGTCACTGAACTTTTTATTAAAGCGGTACAGTTGTCTCCTGATGGTGTCAACATTGACGCTTCTGTACAAGATGGTTTGGGTGTTTTGTTTTACGGCAATGATGATTTTGATAAGGCGATTGACTGCTTTAAAACTGCTTTATCAGTAAGACCTAACGACCCTTTGTTGTGGAATAGACTTGGTGCTACACTGGCAAACTCCTCGCGTAGCGAAGAGGCAATCGAGGCATACTCAAAGGCTTTGCAGTTGCGTCCCACCTTTGTTAGAGCACGCTATAATTTGGGAGTTTCGTGCGTCAATATTGGTTGCTACCACGAGGCTGCCCAACACTTACTGACAGCGTTGTCGCTGAACAATGTTGAGGGTGCCTCCAAAGTAGACGTGCTGGCAAACCAAAGCACAAATCTACTATCAAGCTTAAAACGAGTTTTCCTAGCCATGAACCGTCGAGATCTGGCTGATAAGGTAGGAAATGGCATGGACCTTAATTCTTTCAGAAGTGAGTTTGACTTCTAATTATGGGTAGTCGTATATATTTTACGTATGATAACATGAACATACTGTATGTGGAAAAAATAAAACTATTTGAACATTCTTTGTAAACGTTACATTGAAAGTTTGATAAAGAGAAATTAATTTTATTTTTGTAACATTTTGATTTGAAGATACGTCTTTTATCACTAACTACAGTCTTTGTTACAAACCAATATGTTGGTTATTTTACTAGAATATGATGACTACTTTAAATGTCTTTTAGAAGTTAAAATTTAAGACTTTTGACAAAATGAAAATGCCAAGTTTCAACACCTTGTTTGATATCATTTGTAACTCTAAAACCTAACCTCAAATTTGTTAATTGTCGTAAGTAATAAGACTTAAAAATTAATTGAGAAAGTAACTTTAAATATTTTTAAATGATTTGAACACGTAACCGAGAGAGTCCATATCAGTAACAACAATATTATGAAAAGCCGCTAAGTTTTAAACCTTTTTTTTTTTGTAAAAGTAAAAAACAACAACAACAACAAAAGAATAATGAAAAAAAAAAAGAATACAGTAACATAGATATATCAAGGGGTAGATCATGTATTAATATTTTAGGCATAAATCTAATACCACTGAACTATATGAAAAATTCATTGCTGATTCATTTTAGTTACTTCATGTATTAAACGATGATCTGTTTATTTTTTTCTTGTTTAGAAAACAAATTAGTTTAAAGTCTTTTTTTTTTGTTCAATTTGTTGTTGTTGTTAATTAAAAGGGCTAAAATTTCTACATAGATTTTCTTCGAAGTGATTTTTCCATAATTTTAATAAATTAATTTTTTTTTCTTTTCCTCATCCTTCCTTTTTCTTATCCTCTTCAGCGTATTTATATTAACACACACATCCTACTATTAACCATGCCGAAAGATAACGAAAAGGGGGTGTCTTCTTGGTTATTTTTCAGTAAACCCAGTAGCTGGCATGCTAGATCATCCAGTTGGTCCTCGTCAACACGCAACAAGGGTAAAGGCATCAGTAGAGGTAGCAACAAATTTCTGGCTACCCTTGATTTCATCGGCTCTACAATTGTAGACTTTCTGATACACAGAAAGGTCTTTGTGCTGGTGTTTATTTTGCTTGCCCTACTTTCGCTTTTTACCTCCGTTCCCTTTCTCCCCCATTACACCTTTGGCTCGGGTAAAGTTGTCATAATTCTCGCTGCCAATGAAGGCGGTGGTGTCATGCAGTGGAAGGGTGCTAAAGAATGGTCTGTTGAGCGTTCTAGTATTGCCAACAAGAAGGCCTACGCCGCCAGACACGGCTACCATCTTGCTATTAAAGATGTTTCCCCTAAGAAGCGCTACGCGCATGAGTGGAGAGAGTCTTGGGAGAAGGCTGACATCATTAAGCAGACCATGAGACAATTCCCTGATGCTGAATGGTTTTGGTGGCTGGACTTGCACACCTACATTATGGAGCCTGAAATCAGTTTGGAGCAGCACATCTTTAAAAACTTTCAGAACACGACTTATAGAGATCTCAACTATTACAATCCTTTGAATCTGCCAGTTTCTATTCCATATGTTGATTTTAACCAACCTGTTGATCTTATTGTTACGCAGGACTGTGGTGGATTCAACTTGGGTAGCTTTTTGATCAGACGCAGTGAGTGGTCTGAAAAACTGCTTGACATCTGGTGGGATCCTGTCTTTTACGAGCAGAAACACATGGAGTGGGAGCACAAGGAGCAAGATGCGCTGGAGTACCTGTATTCTAACGAGGCGTGGATCCGTGGCCGTACTGGCTTCCTTCCACTAAGAAAGATCAATTCTTTCCCTCCGGGTGCTTGTTCTGATATGGAGGGTGATTCTCGGATTTTCTACAGTGACAAGGATCGGGACTTTGTGGTCAACATGGCTGGCTGCGAATGGGGCCGTGATTGTTGGGGTGAAATGGAACACTACAAAGCGCTGAGCAAGCAGCTGCATAGAAAGAAGTTTTTCTTTTTTTAAATATGGATATTTAAAAAAAAAAAAACAGCAACAACGTATATAATTATTAAAGAAAAATATACACGGAATATTAACTATTAATCACAGCTATAATAGTTAAATATCAATGCGCTTTGGTGTTTAGAAGACAATGCGAGATAGAGAAAAGCATTTGATCTAGATCAAATGTTGTTCTGAAATATACAATACTTGAATGTCAGACTGTAAGCTTTTTGTTTTTTTTCTTTTTTCAAAACAGACTTTTTTTCACTACCACCATTTCACATCTACTAAAAAATTCATGTTTATTAGTCATTTATTAAAAATTCTAAGATTTCATAATCTTTTTTTTTTTTTTTTCCATTTTCTATTCAATATCAACAAATCTCCCTCTCTTTTTTTTATTCCTTCTTACACCACGCAACTACCAGCAGTTGTTGATAATAATTTTGGGCATTTTAATTTATATACTCAATTTTACAATAACAAAACAAACTTTTTTTTTTCTTTTTTTTTGAAAAAAAATATTTATTTTATATTTTATTTATTTATTTTGCCATTATTGTTGCGTTTCTCTTCATTTTTATCATTTTTATTCTTGTATTAAACAGGTACGTGGACGCGTTTGCCCCTCCAGACTCTTTGTGAATTTTTTTTTTCTTTTTCCTTTCTAACGCGCCATGTTTCTTTCTTCAGGTCCAGGGTTTGTAAATTATTCCGATACCAATATCTTCTAGACCCTAGTACATCTTGCCGCAATTTTTCATAATAACAACCAAATATACATTTGCAATCTCTGCCTTTCGACGCGTCTATTTCTCATCTTGATACCATGTCTGGACTCAATGCTTGGTTAAAGGATCCCACAGATATGCTGGAGGATCCTGATCTATTTATGAACTCTCAAGGTAAGTTATCACTTTTTAATCTTTTTCAAAACTAGAATTTTATATTAATTACTCGCTTCCTTTTTTATTTATTTATTTATTTTTTTTTTAGATAATCCCATGTCCTTCTTACAGACTCCTGGTGAAGACATGTTTTCTCCTCAAAATACTGTCCAACCGCAGTCTCTCTTTTCTCCAAATAGCCCTGCGCCCTCTATCGCTACCAATTCTTATCATAATAGAAGGAGTAGTACACAATCACACACTTCGCCTCATCATTTTGCCAACAGTGCCGCCAACTCACCGCTGACCCAGGACATTTCCTCGCCTGGTGCCAGTTTTGACGGCACAATTGGCTCGCTCACCACTGGCAACAGCGGTCCGTCAACTGTTGATACTGCTCGTATCCAGTATCAAATGATGTTGAAACAACAGCAACAGCGACAAATTAGTGAGCAAATGAATAGCTTTGATCAGTCGAAAGTGTCCTCTCCGTCACCAAGTTTTGCCAATCGCCAGACCCAACCACAACAACCCCCACCTCAACAAGCGCCTCAGCAACAACCCCCACCTCAACAGAACCAAGGCAGAATCAACCTTGCCAAACTGACGCAGAATGATATAGCAAAACTTCAGCAGAAATTGCATTTAATGACACCTCAACAACAGGCTGCTATTCAGAGACAGCTCATTCTGGCACAACAAGCTAAGGCTATGGCAGCTCAAAACGTATCTTATCAAAGACAACAGCAACAACACGTTCAAAACCAGCAGCAGCAACAGCAGCAGCAATTGCTCCAACAGCGGTTGAACCAAGTTCAAAACAATAACAACAATAGCAACAACAATAATACTAGTAGTAATAACAACAATGCTTCTACCGTCAATAATCAGAATAATAATATAAATAGTACTTCTAGTTCTCAGGCTCAATCGCCAAGTGCAAGTAGCCAAGCATCGTCGACAGCAGAAAAAATTTTTAAGGCATTATCTGATTTTATGCAAGCACGAGGTACTCCCATAAAGAGCATGCCATTTGTATGCAATAAGCAGATTCACCTGCTTAATTTGTACGCGATCGTTATGAGGTTTGGTGGTTCGGACAAAGTACAACAGTTGAACGGTTGGAGCGAGGTCGCACAGAAGTTGGGGTTCAACCTCGCCACTGATGCTGCTGCACCACAGCAACTGGAGCAGACATATATGATTTGGCTTCGTCCGTTTGAAGAATTTATCAAAAGCAAACAGCTTCAGGCCCAGCAGCAACAACTTCAACAACAGCAACCATCCCAGCAACCACAGCCTCAGAATGTCCACCAACTGCAGCAGGCTCAGTTGGCCCAACAGGCACTTCTTCAAAAACAGCAGCAGCAAAGACAGCAGCAACAACAGCAATTACAGAAGCAACAACAGCTTCAACAGCAGCAACAATTACAACAACAGCTTCAACAACAATTTCAACAACAGCAACAGCAACAGCAGCAACAGCAGCATTCACGGGCGAGCTCCATCAATAGCATGCATAATATTCAATCTCCATCACCAGTAGCACAAGATCTTTCCAATGATTTTAGATTTCAGAAGCAGCTGCAACAACAACAACAGCAGCAACAACAGTTACAACAACAGCAGCAAAAGATTCGGTCTCGGTCGCTAACGCCACAGTCACCCCAACAACCCTATACGTTCAACTCACCCACTCAATTGCATAGCAAGCCTCCGAGCAGATCGCCTAGCGTATCTTCACAGAAGGCAAACAAAACAGCTTCAACTGGTATGGTGAGATCAGATACAAACAACTCAGATATGCTGCCACCTAAACAATCTGTTTCGTCGCCAGTAGTTGTGAAGACGGCGCCGCCACCTAAACCGCTAGTTCGACTATCTAAGGAGGGCGGTAAATATCTTCCCAAAAAGCGAAAAATTGATTTTGATGGTGGCTATGATGTTAAGACATTGTCCACTGCCGGCCAGGAAATTGACTCGCTAGCCCCTGATTTCCCTCTATTTCAGGAGCTTGGGGTGGTTGATCTGAACGCAATAACGTTTGCACTTCGCTCGATGATTCCAGCTGAGGTAAGACAAGCTCTTGACAAGCTGGCGTTGATATCATCTAATCCCAGTGTACCAATCAAATTGCAGGAATGTGGTGCCCTGGTCAACGCATTGGGTAGAGCTGGTCTTGATCTGCTTGATAATCTTGAGCTTGACAAAAAAACCAATACCTTGTCGGCTATTTCACCAGCAACATATACAGTTCCTTTGAAGGAAACGCGGCCACTTGGTAAGACATTGATTTCGGAAATTTTTGAAGAGTTTAAGAACTGGGAGGGTATGAACGATGAGCTAGTTGTGAGAGTTGATTCTGTGACAGGCGAGCCTGTCAAAGAAGTTATTGAGGACACTGAGGCTATGAAGAAGCTGGAAAAGACTATTATGGATCACGATGGAAACAAAAATTTTAATCTGAGCTCACCAGTTCCGGATGCTAATGCAAATGAAAAGATAGATTCATCATTTTTTGGGTTTACATCATACTTTGAGCTACTTGAAACCAGTCGTGACGAAATAAAAAGTTTGCGCAAGGCACCTGATTTTTGGAAAGACGCTATCATGGATCGTTTTATGTGCATCATCATGATTCTTAGAAACATGTCTTTCACAGATACTAATCAGCCTTGTCTAGTGCGAGAGCCTACAATCATGCAATTCTTATTCAAGCTTATTCGTGCACTAGCAGGAAATTCCAATCTCGTATGCTCAAAACGCCGCAGGCTTAATTTGCAAAAAGACTTGATTACACTTATTGCTAATCTTGGCCTGTACATACACTTACCCTCGGCTGCTGACACGTTCAGCTTACTACTTTTAATTTTATCTTTTGCACCAGAGAACTCGCCTTATAAGGTTGACATTGATGGCAAGGAGGATGTAATGTTTGCAGAGTACTCACCAGTCGAACACCGGTATCTGGCATGTGCTGTCGACGCGTTTGCAAAGCTGGTTCCGCGTGACCCGCCTAACCGTGGCTTTTTTGAAGAAATCTTTTTGGGCACATGTAATGATGAGACATATCTTGCACTTTTAGAGCGCTACTTACAAGGTCGTGAGCCTCGTGAATTTGAGCTTTTGACGCGCGCATTTGCTCTTGCAGTGTCAACGATTCCTCGTACCGATTATAAGACCGTACCAAAGGCGCTTCAAATTCGCAAGCCGCTGCTTGAGCAGAGTCTATTAGTAGCTGAACATCTTGCACAGATGGTTCCACGTTATGGGTTTTATGATGATTTGGTGGAACAGCCCAAGCATGTGTCGCGTTCGCAAATGGAATACAACTTGGCTTATAAATGGTTGCAAGCGGTGGAAGGTTTTGGGCCTACATTACTACGTGCCACCGTGTCACTTGGTGCGGTTACCACGCCAGAGGTGGTGCCATCGTCTCTGGGAAAGCAGCAACCTTCAAAACCAGTGAACCCATTTTCGCGCGTGACGCGTCGTGGCGCTAATATTCTTTACTGGCTGGGACAAAAAGCTCTTGAATTCAAGGCTGCGTCTGAGACTGCGTATGAGCAACAAAAGTCTGATGCACTGACGATATCAGAAGATCCCATTAATTCTACGCTGCAAAAACACCATGAGACTGACTTGTTGCAGCGGAGCAACGTTACATTTGGTGTACTACCATCATCTGAGACAGTTTTGACAGTTTTACTTTCACGTTCAATGAATGAAAAAGTAGTTACAAACTTGTGCAACTTTCTTGATGAAGGAAAAGTATGATTGTGACTCTAAAAGAAATTTTTTTTTTCCTGAAAAGAAAGCTTTTTTTTTTGGATAGCGATACATATACATATTTTTTTGTATAAGCTATGAATCATAAGTAATAAAGTTCTTGTTTGTATAAGTACATAATGAATATTGATTTTTTTTTCTTTTTTTTTTTTAGAATAATATAGAATATGTACATTTGTATATTAGTTTAATAGTTTACAGTAAGTATAATAAATTTTTTATCAAATAATGAAAAAGAAAAATTCCATATGCTTTCATGTTTTGGTTTGTACGTAGCCAGCAATTGACACAAAAATAAAAAGTATCACAAATGATAAAAAAAAAACAAAAAGAGAAGGGGGGTTGACAACCATTTAATCAAAAAATAAAAAGAGCTCAAATGCTTTAGGAAAAAGTTGTGGCTGAAACTATTTCTGCCGTGCCTCTTTGTGGAAAAAAAAAAAAAAGCACATAGAAAATTATTTATACGTATATGTATTAAATAGGGTAGGGTTTAATTTACTAAATAAAAAAAATAAAAATAAAAAAAAAAATAAAGCCCTGAATTGAATCACAAACAGTTTTTTTTTTTCAGGTAAAAAAAATATTTAATAACTTTAAGGCTTGCCAATTGCATACAAATGTATTTTTTTTTTTTTCCATCAAATGTTATTATCAATTAGATATTTTCATGTTTGTTTATTCTTTGAAAATTTTGAAAATTTTGAAAAATTTTGAATTTTTTTTTCATACAATCAATACTATTATCATTTCAATCTAGTTTAACTTATTGGAGTTTATTATTACAATGATGTGATATTAATTGAGATGGTGCTATTTCAATTTTTTTTTTCCGACGCATCACGACGGCCAAAAAAAAAAAAAAAACATCTCAAGCTTAAGAATACAAGGAATTATTGAGCTAACAAATACATATACATGTATCTAGTAGAAATAAGTGATAAGTCAAAACTACTAAAGTATATCTTATGTCAAAAATAATGGCTGATTTTATTAAAATTATATTGCTATATATTTTTTTTTTTTTTTTTTTTTTGTAGATTGATTGAAAAATTCATTGTTTTCAACATCAAGTAGTTATGTCAAACAAAAATAAAAAGAGATAAAGATATACAAAAGCTTTAAATGTATATCACTGTTTGGTCAACTTAATTATACATGTAAATAAACAAATGAACGATATTCGCAACTAGAATCGCTCGGCTTGACTTATAGTAGCACGATTTCAGAAAAAAAAAGACATTACGGAGAGAAACAATCTTATTGGTTCAATGACCTCAATACAACAGCAGATGTATTGTTCGATACTTACAATATATACATATATAAATTAGAAGACCAATTGTAATTTCATCAGTATAAAAAAAAAAGCTCAATTGTTGTGTTGCTTTTCTTATTATTATTTTATTCATTAGTTTGTGTTACTCAAAATTCAGCTTAAACCTGGTTAAGGGTTTTTTCATGGTAAAATTTCAATTTATAATTTAATAATCATTTTAATCCGGGTAACACTTTTTTTTTTTCTTCCTTTATTAACGTGTGTACTAAACAAACAAAAAGAAGAGTACCAATAAATTGTGGCTTGAATTTTATATTTTATATTTTATATTTTTTTTTGGTTCACTGCTTATATAAACTGATAAAAATTGTGGCATAACTTCACGTGATTAACAAGCCACATTTTCCTTTCTTTTTTTTTTTTTTTTAATTTTCTCAACGTTCCTTTTTTTTTTTTTTTGGGCCTACAAGGATTTGAACGGAATTTTTGATTCTCAATCTTCATCATTCCTTTTCTATTTTTTTTTATTATTCTTATTCTCATTTCTATTATTTTATTTCATGTAAATATATTCTTTTTTTTTTTTTTTTACTGTATGTCAATCGCACTATAGTCTTGATTCTTGTGCCCCTTTTGCTGACCCTTTTGCAGTTCGCAACCACTCCATTCGCAAAATATACATATAGGTTTTATGCCAAACATGTCAGATATTTCTGCTCTCACTAAAGCGGCGTCTTTGGCAACTCCCCTGCCTATCGCCACTGAGCTTAAGCCAACATCTGCTTCAACCCAAGATTTTGCTGGAAAGCCCAGCCAACTAGAGCAGCAACCAACTGTCACCACTCAAAAAGTTTCGTCAAAAAAATATTCTTGCCCTCACTGTCAACAGACTTTTACACGACAAAGCAATCTTAAGTCGCATTTGGTGATACACTCCCAGGAAAAAAAGTTTACTTGTGAAACCTGCTCGTCCAAGTTTCGCAGAATCCATGATCTTAAGCGCCATTTGATGCTCCACACTGGCGAGCGGCCCTTTTTGTGCGGCAAATGTGGCCGTCGTTTTGCTCGCGGTGACGCGTTAATCAGACACAAAAAGGCGTCTGGCACCTGCCACGTGACTTTCATGGCCGAAGACACGACCGACGCTGAATCACTTGAAAAGCAAATAAAGCTGCCTGTGGTTATTACGCAGTCACAATCGAAACAGATTGAGACGGAGCAATCTTCGCAGAACCTCCAACCCCAGCTGCTTCACTCCTCCGCGTCAGGCGTCAACTCCAATTCGTCGATGCTGCCATCTATTATTACTAGCACCAATAAGTCAACCACCCCTCGTTCTGACTCGAATATTTCGATATCTCTTCCCCCTATCTCAAGTCCTACATACCAAACAGCGTCGTCTCTCCCCTTTGATATTCAGCAGCAGAGAAAGGGTTCGACCGCTGAGGAACGAACTTATTTCTACGCGCCTCAAAAACCTCAATCTGAAGGAGATTCATCTACAGCAGTCAACAAAGATGATACTAACAAGACCCAAGAGCAATCTCATGCCTCTGTTTCACTCTATGCACAGCAGCAAATCCACAAGCGTACTTCGATTTCTTCGATAACGTCGCCAATGGCTGTATCGAATCTCAATAACGCTGTTACTCCTCAAACTTCCAAGGTGCCGCCATCTTCATTGTCTCCTACCCCTCCAATTGAGGCGTCGACCAGTTTTTCAAACATTCTGAGCTCACCATACACCCGAACTGTGTCTGTAGTCGCTACAAACTTCAACAACCCCATCAACACGGTTCAGCCAGCTACTGGTGTCCCCGAGCAGGATAGAACCATACTGTCGACGCCCTCGCCGACAAATATTACCAACATTAGCAATAACAAGACCAATAACACACTCAACCACAGTAAATCTAACACTGGTAGCGACAACAACAACAACAACAATAATAATAACAACAACAACAACAACAACTCGTGGCAAATTATAAAAATGCTTGAAAACAGGGTTCGTGCGTTGGAAGAACGACTGAATAGCTCAGAAGGCCGTGTATCATTTCTAGAAAGTCAACTTAGCAACCTGCGTTGAAGTTATTCTTATTATTATTATTATGACTTTTTTTTTTTTTTTTTAATTGTTTTTTTTTTTTTTTTTTTTTTTTTTTTTTTTTTTTTTTTTTTTTTTTTTTTTTTTTTTTTTTTTTTTTTTTATATTTTTTTTTTTTTTTTTTTTTTTTTTATAAAAAAAAAAAAAAAAAAAAAAAAAAAAGAAAAAGGTTTTTTTTTTTTTTGTCAATCTTTTGAGTTTGTGATTTCGAGTTTAGGTTTACAGCCAAGTCACTGTTTTTGATAACGTATTGATAGAAACGACAATAACATGTATACATACATTAGATGTTTGATGACAAACTTTTTTTTTATAATTTTTATTATAATTTACACGTACACACATGTAATTCCTCCATCATCTAATCTTCGTCAATTGTATCAACGCCGCTGGTGTCGGTCTCAATGTCACCCGCATCCTCAACAATTTGCCGAATATGATGGGCCCGCGAATGATACGTACTCGGGCCCGCCACTTCGGTACTGGCTTCAACTTCTAAAAGATCTGTAAACGACATTGAAGGCGTAATTATAGGCTTGCTGCCGCTGCTGTAACTTGAATCAAGTCCGCGACCTCCCCAACCTCTTGCATTTCCTCGGGTACTGCTCTGAGGCACCACTACTTCGCGCCTTGCGGCTGCCATTACGCCTGCTACCGTCGTTACTTCGTTCAAAAGCTCATGCAGCCGTGTGATTTGTGCCGCCATACTCTGGTTATTCTTAATACCACTGGGCTCATTGCTAAAAGTCAATGTATACTCGCTGTCACTGCTTGCGTCCTCCTCGAGTGTCGCCGGAAGTGCTCCCGAAAGCACTAACCAATAAACGTAATCTTTAGTGAGTTGCACAGCCTGTGCACTGGACGGCCCTGAGTTAGAAGACCAACTATCGTCGACAGCTGTAGCCGCCGATGCAGCCGATGCCGCTGCGCCAGTGCTATCATCAATGTCTACACAATGCACGCGCAGCGAGTGACCTAAGAAGCTCTTCGCATCTGTATCCGCAACACCTAACGTTGCGCTACCTACAGATAGGTAAACCTTGTCGAAATTGCGCAACCGGCGCTCGCGCAGCGCACGTACTAACAACAGCACTTCCTGTCGATAGTTGCGCGAGACGAGATCTTTGAGATACGCGTAATATTCATGTGGCAGCCACTTGTCGCCCCAAGGTTTGCCACATGCGCCGGTACTGCCGCTAAGCACATGTAGAAACGGCGTTTTTAGCAATGAGAACTTGTACAGTACGCTCTTGTTGCGGTCAAACACAACCTTAGGTACATGGCGACTAATATCATTACGCGCATGATTCTTTGTGAGAAGTGAAACAAGTAGTAAGCGCTCAAAGGCTTTTGAGGACTCTGTGCGAAAGCGCGTAACGACTGCTATCGTGAGAAACTCATAAGCACGATCATAATCGCCTAAATCAATAAGCACACTGGCGCCCCGATTATAATAATTAAAAACTGTGGCTACGCTGGTACCAAGAGTCTTATCAGGCAAGTAGTAATTTTGGTAAAGAATCTCACGCGCGGCACGCGGGTTGTACCTTGCAACGTAAATATACACAGAGTGTAAAGGTGTCAACTTACAGTCTTGAGGATTAGTATACCCTTTGGCAATGGTTTCAAGACCAATTGAGAGAATTCGAAGCAATGCAGGTTTCTAGTGATAAACTGTTAGAGTTCAGTGCTTAGCTTTTATAAAAATAGGTGTTATAGACTTACTGTATAGGGGTGATGGTCAGCAAACTGTATCAACAGAGTGGAAAACTCAGAGACTTCAATCGTTAGTGAGAACGTAAAATGATAAGCCCAATGAAATCACAAAAAAAAAAGACTTACAGATATTTCCAATAGATCGAACCTGATTAACAGTAAAGTCGGAAAAGAATTGATACAATAGCTCAAGTACACGACGAACGTGTCGGCGCTCAGTTGGCTTGCTAAGCAGATAGAACCTAAAATAAATAGTTATTAGAGATATCCAACGGGGTTCTGTAAATAGAAAAATGCACATACAATTCATATAACCAAACAATAGAATTATTTTTTGGTGTCGTAGTTTCTAGCAAACCCAGCGCTGGCTTGTCACTGAACTGGTTGGGTTTGAAGCTGTAATTATTTTGTTTTAGCCCAAAGTGAGTGTTAAGATAACCAACAATCTTCTTTTTTAAATCTTTGGAAATATCATAACTTTCTGAATTCTCAAGTTGTAATATCTCCTTACGAATCTCATTAACCTGATATTTGGATTTCTCGTTAATGACAGTCATGGTGATAATTGCGTTGCGACGTAGTTAAGTATCATGGTTTTATAGAAGGCGAATTATGTAGATGTAAGAATTAGTTTTAAAGACTAGCGTTTTTGACCTAACCCAAATCTTTTATTACTTGAGATATAACACTTGACAAGTTTAACAAACAACTAAATCTTAAAAAATTTGGTTTCTTGGCTTTCAAGAGTCATCTAACGAATTACTCATCTTGATTCTACACAAACTCGAACATATTATAAAATTTCGCTTAGCCTCAGCTTTCGATTTTACTCTTTCATACTCAAATTTATTGATTACTGAAAAAAAAAAAGAGAGGACATTTCACACATTATGGCTGAACAAATTGCTAGAGAAGGACGTCGTGCGTCTACTATTCTGAAAACACTATCCAATGAAGAGAGAACTGAAGCTCTGCAACTCATCTACGATGCGATGATATCCAACAAGGACGAGATTCTCAAGGCTAACAAACTTGACCTTGAAGCAGCCGAAAAAGCCAATCTTTCAAATACTCTTGTTGGCCGGCTTAATCTTTCCAAGGGTGACAAATTTGACTCCATGGTACAAGGAGTTCTCGATGTTGCGAACCTTCCCGATCCTATTGGCAAAACTACACTCGCAACCAAAATTGACGACGGTTTGGAGCTTTTCAGAGTCACATGTCCTGTAGGCGTTTTGCTTGTCATCTTTGAGTCGCGTCCCGAAGTCATTGTTAATATTGCTTCGTTGGCGCTCAAGTCCGGCAACTCTGCTATTTTAAAGGGCGGCAAAGAGTCTACCCACTCCTTCAAGGCCATTGCATCAGTTATCAACGAGGCCTTATCAAGATCAAAGATCCCCGCAAATGGTATCCAACTTGTTACTACTAGAGAAGAAATCAACGACTTGCTGTCGCAAGATAAATACATTGACCTTGTTATCCCCAGAGGCAGCAACGATCTTGTTAGATTTGTTCAAAACAACACTAAGATCGCCGTACTAGGTCACGCAGACGGTATCTGTTCCATCTACCTGCGTGCAGATGCGAAGCCCGAAATGGCTGAACGCGTTATCGTTGATTCTAAGACTAACTACCCCGTTGGTTGCAACGCTGTTGAGACTTTGCTGGTAGATCAAGCAGCACTTTCCGACAATGCAGCTTTCAATGCCGCCATTACTGGTCTTTTAGAGAAAAATGTCACACTTAAAGTGACCCCAGAAATTAGACTCGCAATTGGCGATGTGTTGCTTGCCAAGTACTCCTCGCTGGTTATTCCTGCCACTGAGCAAGACTTTTACACCGAGTTCCTTGATTACACTCTTGCTGTAAAGGCTGTTGCAAACTTGGAAGATGCTATTGTGCACATCAACGAACATGGCTCACACCACACTGACTGTATCATCACTGAAGACCAAACCGTAGCTGAAAAGTTTCTCAAGGGCATTGATTCCTCAAGTGTCTACTGGAACGCCAGCACCCGATTTGCAGATGGTTTCAGATACGGCTTTGGCACCGAGGTTGGAATCAGCACCGGTAAGATTCACGTGCGGGGTCCTGTCGGTCTAGAGGGTCTGACTACCTTCCAATACAACATTAGAGGTCATGGCCAAATTGCTGCGGATTACGTTGGTGCTGGCGGTTCTAAGCAGTTCAAGCATGAAAAGATTGACCTTTAATCATCTAAATGTTTGTGTGTACCTTTCCATAAAGAAAACTTGAAATTTTAATTTGTAGATACTATAATGTTGAACGATATGAAATCAGAATGATTATTCCAAAATAGAAAACATAAAGCTAAGAGCTGAAAATTGCATTAAAGTATGTAAAAGCCGTTTCATTCATTTCAGTTGTATCCCTTTTCGATATCCTTCCTGTTACTGCTCTTAAAGCCCATGTTGTACTAATCTTACCATCGCGAACTCAGGTTAGCTTCTCAACTGACATAAAAGGTTCAGTTAGGGCTTTAGGGCTTTTAAGTCACAATTAGTCAGTCTCAGTTTTACACATAAATTTATCAGCATGTCTAGTTGTTCCAACTTTTCTTTTTTTGTTCATTTCTGATTTTCAAATGACCCCTAGCCCAGTTACGTAATCTTTCAGTCCTTGATTAGTGTTCATCAGAGTTCCTTAGTGAAAATTTCTTCCACACATTTTTTTTTTCCTTTTTTTCCTTTTTTTTTCTCACTCGTCCACGATTACCTACACGACAAGACATTAAGATAATCAAAAATGTAAGACAACATTGATAATATTTCAGCAGGCCAGCAAGTGTGATGGGAGATTTTTTTTTTTCGAAAAAAAGATAAAATTGAAAACAATGGTGTACGACATAGCAACTTGAAAGGGGTTTTGGGTTATCGAATAACTAGAAACATTCTACGGATGATATTTCAAAAACTGATAATTTTAATAAAAAAGATACCATATACGAGAACTTTTAAATAACTTAGTGGTTGCACCTGGAACGAATCGGCCATAATAAGTGAAATTGAACATGATCAGCATTAATTTTTCGATGAAATGAACGAAAGCCTTCGATGTGTAATCTTTTGGTTTGACGGAGTTTTCAGTATTGCTGGGTTTACTTTTGCACAAACCCGATGTATTATTATCGCCATTTACTTCAATTTTGATTGCGTTGATTTTCAATACTTACAATTACATTTCTCGAAACACTCGCCTGGTCACTGCTCAAGTTTGGAAATTTTGTTTGAATATTGGTCACTAACATTCAACTACAGGACTAAGCGCACTAAGAAGGTCGGAATCACAGGAAAGTACGGTGTTCGTTACGGTTCATCTCTGCGTCGTCAGTGTAAGAAGCTTGAGTCTCAGCAGCACGCTAGATACCTCTGCCCTTTCTGCGGTAAGAACTCTGTCAAGCGTTCTGCCGCTGGTATCTGGAACTGCAACTCCTGCAGCAGAGGCATTGCCGGTGGTGCTTACACCCTGAAGTATGTTCACTCTGTATTATTTTTTATTTTCAATCTTGAAACTAACTTTTTTTTTCTATAGCACTGCTGCTGCCACTACCGTCAGATCTACTATCAGACGTCTCAGAGACCTTGCTGAGGCTTAATTTCATAATGATTTTTTGTGTAGAGCGACGAGTAATCAAAAAATTTCAAAAAAAAACATCATAAAAATAATCCATGCCGAGGGCTTAATAACCAGTACCAGGTGTTGCGAACACACTTTTTTTTTGTCGCAAGTGCCTAATAAGACTTTGTCATTGTAGGAAATAACCACTACCAATAACAGAAACAACTACACATGTATAGGCAAACACTAAAACCAACTTCAGATACTTTTAGAATACATAACAGAAACCATGCAGGCTACCAGCATCATATGTCGGTTTTCTGGAATAACTCATACAGAAAACATGCACTTTTCCATCAATTTCATATTTATTTAATTTCCCATGGTTTGCGTTCTGTAAAGACATAAGTCTCTTTTTTTTTTTTTTTCTTCGCCTCCGTTTGTTCTGTCTTTTTCATTTTATTTTTTATTACCTTTTTGTAGACCCTTCAACTTTAAAAACAACATATTCTTTTTTATTTTTTTATGTATTTTTCTTTCTTGTTTATATCTCCCTTTTTTTCGCCATATGGACAGTTAAGAGCTTTGTAACAGCTTTTGCCGACTTTTTTTTTTTTTTTTGCTATCTCAGCTTTTTTTTCTTTTTTACACTCTTGCTTCTACATATGGAATCTGAACTCGCACAGACCGATACAGAAGGGCTTGAATGTGTGATTTGTCTTGAACGGCTTTTGATAGCAGCTGGCTCTACGAGAGAAAGTCTAGATGATATTAGCAAGGGGTCTGTAGTCGGCTTTGACGACACTAATAGCACAGAAGATGCGACAATTCCCTTCTCTAGTAGTACTGTGACGACTACTGATGATAAACACAATATTATTGCGGAAGTCTCTTCAATATCGGGATGCAACCACATCTATCATGATAAGTGTATTAAGGAATGGTCTTCAGTAACAAATAGTAAGTATTTTTCACAATTCCTGGCTGAATATGCTTGAATCCATTTTTTTATGGCTTTCAGCCTATTCTTGTTGATGCCATTCTAGTTTATTAAGTTTTAATGTGTCCCTGGGTTTTAACCAATGTTTTAGGTTGTCCCACATGTCGAGCTAAATTCAACAAGGTCACCGTCAGGGTGGGTGTCAATGGCCCCGTTCTGCGAACCTATAACGTTCGAAATAAACGTGCGCCTTCGGTTCCGCATCCCGAAAGCGATGTGGATATTTTTAGTGGTTTTATTGCGCCTCGAGTAAGATCACCGCTCATGCTTCATGTGCTCTTTCCATCAGATACTGAACAATGTGCGGTTTGTGGAAGCAATATTGGGAATTTATCTGCAGATCTTGCGATATGTCTCTGCTGTCAACGTAGTTACCATTCACACTGTCTTGATGCAGATCTTGATACAGTTTATCCTTGTTGTCCACATTGCCAAACGCACCTGGTTACAAGCTCAGGCAGCGAGTTTGCAGAAGAAAACTACACACATGCAGACTTTTTGGAGGACAATGATACAATTTCGCAGATATTTCAATACGTGTCACATAACAGGAGTGCAAATCAACAAGGTCGTATTACAATGAACAATGGATCTCGAACTTCTTCTAGGCTGAGAGAGCTACGACAAGTTCGAGAATTTAATGAGACGGTTTCGCGAATAGGCGAGAGCTTGTTTGACGGCCTTACTAGTCACCCTGACGATGAGGTGCTTGAGTCACATATTGTTAGAGAAGCAGAGAGGGAGTCGCGCAGAGAGGCACGCGCACAAAGAAGAAGAAGTTTGGCATCGACATCATCAACATCACAAGCTAATTCTAACAATATAGGGTCTAGCACAAGGCGTTCTGTGACGGTAGCTGGACATGAGGTTGGTATGAGTCAGCCCAGACGACCGAGACTGACAAATTTACTTACCAACTCTGTGGCGAGCCCGCCGCCACCTGTACGCCCGCAGATGTCACCTGAAGAGATTGAAGCATGGAACCTGTTAGATTTAGCTGATTCTACCAGTACAAGTGACTTCAACACCAGTGCATCTTCGCAAATAACACCGTTAGTTACAGCGAGACAGCAATCATTATTCTCGCCAAATCAAAATAGTTCCGACTCTAATACACTTAAGCGAACCGTGTCGACGACGAGCTTGGATTCAACGCCAACATCTAACACATCTAATTTGACGTCAGAATCTAGCGCGGGGGCTTCTGGGCAAAAACGTAAGTTTAAACGGCCAAATAGCAGCGCTTCTAGTACAAATCGCCGTTATCCTCCTTTACACCAACAACGTGATGAAGTCTCTTCAGTAAAGTCGTTGCCTTCTAGATTGTCAGCTGCTAGTTCTTCATTACAAGCTACCGCTAATGGGCCAACTACGATGCAACAACTACTGAGCAGTATACGAAGCTCTGCCACTACTAACAGTGTATCAACAGCTTCATCATCAAGATCAACCTCTAACACGTTAAATATTCTCACTGCGTCTTCACCTCCTTCTTTTCATTCATCTCCTATTATTCAATCTGTTCCCACTTCAGAATCATCACAAGTCAGCACAACCAGCCCAAAGCTTGAGCCAACTTTATCATTACCACCGTCTACTTTATCCTCTTCTTCTGCATCAACTCCCGCATCCTCATCGGCCTTACCTGCACCTGATTATCATATTTCGCCTGATGACAAGCAACGTATCAAGCGTCTTGTTCGAGAAGTTATCACCCAATTTTACAAGTCTAAGAAATTTGACAAGCAGCAGTGTCTTACGCTTGAACCTCAAATAATTAAGCGCATGTACCGCCGAGTCCACAAGGAACACGCTCGTATGCGTGCAAGTGGTAAGAGTGCCAGAACTCATACGCCTGCTGATCAAGACCAGGAAAAGCGCAAGAAAATACAGCATTGGAAAGATCTGATTCAGTTTTATCTGGAACAAAAGCACCGTGAGCTCAGTACTGTAGATGCAACCAATGGTGCTACTACGGAGACCAAGGCGGCTACCACGCCTTCTTCTACATTAACGTCGTCGGTTTAAGCTGATTTTTTTTTTCCACTGTATTATTAACTTGATTAAATCAGTAATTTACTGTGAAATACTGTACTCTCTCTTTTTCTCCCTTCTTTGTAATGTCAATATTTTACTTTCTCAAGTCCAGCTCATATCTCAAAAAATCTATACTGGTTGTAGGTAGTAATGTACTATTATTTATTATGTATTTATATATACGTATATGTCATGAAATCAGATTATAGAAAAAAAAAAAAAAAAACTTTTGTATAATATCACAAAAAAAAAAAACATAAACACATCAAGTTTTTTTCACAAAAGCGTAGTCAAAACCGCATTTTTGTTAATAGTTGTAAAAAAACGAGGGACGCAAGTCACCTGCAACACGCTTTTGCTCATCAGGAAGCGCATTCCAGCGAGCGTCGTGGCGGCCAGCACGCTTGGCCCGGTTCTCCATTCTAATACCCATAAGATAAACAATAACAGCAATAATACACAAGGCCGTGAATCCGAGACCAATGGCAAGACCTTTGGTGTAAAAGGGTGCATTTTTAGCCATGAAAGAAAAAGTGGCAATGATACCACCAATATTGCCAAAGCCAACCTGCCAACCGGTGCCGACGGCGCGGCGGTGGTGGCCAGCAAAATTCATATTGGTCCAGCACACAAGTAAAGGCATGGCTGTATAGAGACCTGAAGCAATAAGAAAGAGACCTCCGTAGCGCACGCTCGTATTAGTCTTATTAGCAAGCAGCATAACAAAGCCAGAAATAGCCACAAGACAACTAAAGATTACAAACGCACAGCGGTGACGAAACTTGTCAGATATCACAGAAAAAATCATGCTGAATCCAAAAGCTGCAACCCATGGCGGGACAGAGTGAAATTGAGTCTGAAGTGGTGAGTAGTTAAGAGACTTGACAATGGCGGCAGCAAAGTAGGCATAACCGTAGGCAGGAACAATGAGAAAGAAATACATGAGACCAGCAAGCCAAACTTTCCAGTCGTGAAAGACCCGAAGTACTCCCTTAATATCAAGCTTAACATCATGTGAAGACTCGCCCACATCAAGTGCAAGCTTCGCTTTGATAAAAGCACGTTCATTATCTTTTAAAAAGGAGGCGTCTTCGGGGAAGTCAGAAATGCAAAAGTACATAATCAAAGAGCAAAAAACCGTAATGGCGCCCTCAATGATGAAAATCCAACGCCAACCCTCGAGACCGCGTTTGCCATCCAGATTCCAAATGCCAGCAGCAATAAGTCCACTAAACGCACCGGCCAGACAGGTTGAGCTAAAGAAAAATGAGTATCGCTTTTGAGCTTCCTCGCGTCGGTACCACATAGCGAGTAAGTAAAAGCAGCCAGGAAACATACCAGCCTCAAACATTCCCAGAAAAAAGCGACAGGCAACAAGACCACCAAAGTTTTTGACAAAACCCTGAGCAATGGTAACGGCGCCAAAAAGGATCATGCAGAGTGAGAGCCAAATATGGGGTTTAAACTTTTTGAGAAAATAGTTGGAGGGAACCTCAGACAGAATGTATGGAACAAAAAAAATGGTAAGTGCAACATTGTATTGATTACCAACGAGATTTAGATCGCTAGACATACCGTAAATGTTAGCATTAGAAATGTTGACACGATCGAGAAATGCTAATAAATAAAGCAGACAGATGGCTGGAACAATGCATAAATCAGCCTTGAGCATAAGCTTGCGCTGGTTAACGCCGTGCTCAACTGCAAGCGCATCAATGCGTTCAATCTGCTCTGCAAGCGACAAAGGTGGGATGTCGTAAGATGAATGTGGCACCGTCTCAACCTGTTCGGCGACAGTATTTTTGGCTTTTTCCTCATCAAAGGAAGAAGATGACACAGAGTTGGCTTTAGGAGGGACGGTATCAGCCATGATAAACTACAGAAAATTAGAGTGAAAAAGTTTGAATTTTCTGAAATTTGGAAAGTAATTGCTAAGAAATATAGAATGGAAAAAAATGGATATCAATCAAGATATATTTATACTTGAAAATGAAAGAAAAAAAATCTTTCAGAAAACGGCGTCAGTTTGCAATAGGTGAATCTAAGAGAAGGTGGCAGCGAGAGAGAACTATATGAAAAAAAGAAAGAAAATAAATAAATAAAGGACTCGGCAATATCATTTGAATAACTTCAGCAAAATGTGTTTAACTGAATCAATTACTTGACTAAATAAAAAGAAATAACTGAATTTATTCATGGTTTTACCTTCCTGTAATCGCAAATAAAAAATATTTCAAATTTCAAATTTTTGGCTTTTAGTGACAAAAAAAAAAGTAGGCACATAAAGTACAAAAAATTGATGGTAGTGATATCGGCAAATTGTATTGGAATATGCGGTTCTATCCGAGGGGGTTTGAAACGGTAGGTGTCACAGCAAAACGTGACAAATAATGGTATTTGGAAAAGCTATAGCAATAGCTGAAGACTAGGCCAAGTCTAGTGCAAGAAAATGCCAAGATTTTGAACAGAATCAGTTCGGTTGTTGTCTTTCGGAGTTTTGACTAAAATTTGAAAAATAGAATTTGAAAAAAAAAAAAAATTAAAGGCAATATTGGCTTTCAAGTGTTGATACTGTTTGATGTAGATAGTCTTTAAAGCTTTAGTATTTTTGTGAATGATTTATTCAATGCTGATTATTTTTGAAAGACTGAAAAAAAGACAGCCTCACCTTTTTTTTTTTTTGTTACCCCAGATTTTGTAAGAAATTTTTTTGAAGATGCTTAATTTCGTAGTTTAAAATTATCTGTTGTTGTCGGTGTTGATCTTCCGAAATAAGATGAATTTCCAACACAGAAAAAAAAAATAAAAAAAAACCAATGACTCTTTTTGGCGGCAAAAATTAACAACAAAAGTTGATAGTTATCTTGAGCACGGTTATTAATGGCACACAAATGATCCGACCTTTTTTATTGGAGATAAGATGTAGTAAAGTCCAAGGTGGGACTAATGTATTATTGGCTTGATAGAGAGCAATAATAAAAATAATGAAAAAAAAAGTCTCCCAAAATCGAAAATTTGTAAGAGATTGGAATGTAACAGTGGTCACGCTAACCTCGAATTTATCCAGCATCTCCGACAATGGCTAAAAACACCAAGTGAACATACCATAAAATATAAAGGAAACCAAAGCAATATACTTGCAAGCCTTGGCACCTCTATGAGTTAATAACTTTGGGCACCACTTTTTTTTTATCTGCTATTGTTGTTGAAAACACAAGCTTTTCAAAATACCTTATTTAGATATTCAAGAAAGAGGTTTCAAAAAAAAAGCCGAGGTATTTTGACATAAACTCTTTCCTGTGGACTTTAACTGAGTTTGCTGTGGGTCTTGCTGTGGTTGTCGTTAAAACTCTTGCTTATATCTTTTGACATTATTATCAAGTTTTATGAGTTCTTTCAGCCAAAATAATATGGCTCTGAGCGAATGTTATTACAAAACCAATAGAAAAATGTTTCTCAGAGTTATCGGAGCTGATAATTTGGTGTTTTTTTTTTTTTCAAAATCGCTATCATCAAGATTTAAATCTTAAGAATAGCAAGATTGTGTTCTTCCTTTAACATGAGAATACTTCACTCATAAAATGAAAAAAATCATTAATGGCTGTAAATATAATGAAATAAATAAAATCTTGAATGGGCGAGTTGCTTTGCATTTATAAACTAAACTTCCCCCAATCTTCTGGCAACAGTTTTATTAATTTTCTTTTCTGATTACTGTTGTCATTGCAACAGATAGCACTATTCAGATGTCTTTTTCATGATTACTATGGCAAATGGTTCTATCAACAGTTTTATTATAGGCAGAAATTCGGCACTTGACGGGGCTCACGTTAAAGTTTTATGCTGAAATAACCGGAATGCTGTTTGCCTTTTAAATTTGGTAATTCTAAAAAAAAAATAATAAAAAAAAACCTCCCAAATTTTGAAAACACAGATATAATAAAACCGTATACGTGATTACAAAAAATTCAACTTATAATCAAAAAAAAAATTGGATGATCAATAATAATTTAGATAAATGAAAAATCTGTTTATTGTCCTTACATCACAGAATTACATACTTAAAATAATAATAACAAAGATATACAAAGAAGACATGGAATTCAAAAAAACATTTGTCTCTATGAGACTTTAAAATTAGCGTTCTCAGGGCGCTTTAGGTGTTTCAGGCATTCGATGGCGCCAAACTCTCCATGAAATAATACTAATAATAATTTTAGCAAAAGATGAACTCAGCAATGGTATAACAAATTTGAGAGACATTTAATCTTCAAACGTTTAGAACTTTGCTTGAAGCCTCTGTTCAGTGTTGAGTAACATTAAAGAAATTTATGTCCAGGCGTTAATATTTTTTTGAAGAATTCTTTTACAGTCAAGATAATCACTATCAATATGTTGTGGTTTTGATCAAAAAAGAAAAACGTGAAATATTAGTCCCTATTTTTAATTAGACAACACCAGACTAGTCAGTCCTATTCTTGTTATAACAACTTTGAAATATATGAATCGTGACAACTTGTGATACTCTTGTTATAACAACTCACAAAATAGTTAGATGAATTAAAAAAAAAAGCACGTTTACAGTTTTTACATAGCTATGTAAATGAGATAATACCAAAAATATATACAAAAAAAACTCAGGGCCATCCGAGCTGTCAGCCCGAGAAACCCTGTCAGGAAATTTGCTACTCGTAGTAAGCTACCCGAAGGCAACCTTGATGAACCATTCGTGAGAATCAGACAGATGGAAGGCATTGATGATGACAAGTACTGGAGTAAGAGACCACTTTGGAAACATCCAAATTATGATCGAGACAAAAAAGCTCGTATAGCATTGCAGAAGCTGAAAAGCACTATATGCTGTACATAACGAGCTGAGTGGCAGAATGACTATGATGAGTTAGATGAACTTCGACAATACTACTCTTGTACTTAACGAGAGTTGTATAACAGTAAGTATCCCAACCCACTGGAACCATTCATGAGGACTGTGCCTCGCCATATCTTTAGCAAGTTATTTCAGCTGCGAACAGGTCATGGTGCCCTTGGAAAGTATTTCCAAACGAGGTATATTACTGAGAGAGATTATATCTGCGAATGTTGAACACGTTATTGAGGAGTGCCCGCTACATCCTGTGGAGCGTAGCTTCTTAAGTAAAGTTTTCCCGGAACTTGATCTAAGAGTCCTGCTTGATATCAAGAAGGGTCTTGGAGCGGTAGTCAAGTTCTTGAACTCATTACCGCAACTTCTTTGCTGATGGTTTGCTTGATTAGAGCAGCTTGTTAAGGTTTTACTGTGTGTCAATCTCTGTTAT
>QVTG01000176.1:31678-45058 GCA_013305925.1 Geotrichum reessii | reverse complement strand
TTATTATTATTATTATTATTATTATTATTATTATTATTATTATTATTATTATTATTATCATTATCATTATCATTATTGAGAAATTCAAGTACCTACTACATGCAATATGAGCTAAATTGCTTCGCTGGCGCTAACCTAATCGCCTTTGTACTTTTACTACTTTGATGACTCTAAATTTTTCATAATTTAAATCTAGATGTCAGGAAAAGCCTGAAAATCACTGCAGTATGATATTTCAGTGAGCAAGCAGAACGAAAAAATCTTGGCAGGCCAACAATCCATTTTAATATTGAGATATTTTATAATGCGTTGATTTTTAATCATCTTCAGAGTATGTACGTAAATTTCATTGATAGTTAATTTTTTACATAAACTTGTCCAATATCAAATCAAGAAATATTTTTGGATCTGAAGTCCCGGCTCACAATTAGATTCTATGCAAATCTACATTTAACAACATATTTCTATATTTTAAACCAATTTTTTTTTCTTTTTTTTCAATATGATTAAATGTTCAAACAATGAAACATGAATTAAAAAAACCTTTTTTTTTTTTGAATAGAGCCCAACTACAGAGAAACCCCGGTTTAAGTAGCCCCCTTGTAAGTATTCCCTCAATGTAACCATCCAAAATTTTTCCTGAAATCAGAAAACCCATACAAAAATGAAAAACCCCCGCGTTTCAAAAGTTGCACAGCCTCTTTTTTGTCTCCCATACTAAAATACTTATAACGTGAATAAGGTTTTAAGGTTTAGGTGTATTTTCCAGTTGGAGACCTGAAAAAAAGTCAAAAACACACGCAAATTTTTATAACTAAATTTACGTAATATTTTTACATAATCGAGAAAGTTTATTTCGTTTTTTCCGATTATTTTGTGTTTTTGATTATGTAATACATACTAAACCATCAATTCATTATAAGTATACCTTCAATATAAGTATCATAAAAGCCGGTTTAAATTAGATACTTAAAACGGGGTTCTATTATTTACTTTTGACTGCTTGTAGTTTCTGCTTTAGTAAAAATTTTCTATTCTTCAATACAATATGCTTGCATCTCGCAGGCAAATAAAGATTTCATTATTTGTTTTTGTATATACTTGCAGGGCTTTCATATTTTAAATGCGCTCATGTTTTGGAAATTTTTTTTCTGGATCAGGAACAGTAAAATTAACAGCTGCTCATGTTGTATAACAAAAAAAAAAAAAACAGTGTGAAAGAATTTGATACTCAAAGAATCAAAAAATTGTATTTAATAAAACAAAAAAAAAAAAAGTAAAAACAAAGTATTAATGGTATTCCGTTAAAACTCTATGTTTCATTCCAAAATACATAGCAATATAAATTTTCAAGAAACGACAAAAAACGAGATTTTTAATAACTGAAACTTGGTAGTTGTATGAAAAATATTTTCGGAACTCGGAAAGAAAACATTTGTGTATTTAATTACCTGCTAATCCGACACAACTAGAGAGCTACATTATGATATAAAAAATTTTGTGTTAAACTTTTTATTAATAAAATAAATACTGATCTATAACTAAATGTTGAAAAGTCAACACTCTGTAAAGTTTGTCTACGTAGATGAGGCCATTCTCACCTGCTTTAACAAATCAGCCATGTCTAATGGGACAGATGTTGTAAGATAAATAATGGTTCAGAGTGAGTAAAAATCTCAATATCGTGTTCAAATTGAACGCCAATGTATCAGATCTAGAGTAAAATATCGTCAAACTGGTTTAAATGAATATAACTTGAAAGTTATTTAAAAAAAAATAAATATTGAGAAGCCACTTAATTCTATAAAGTAACTATTGATTCTATTTATCGAGTTAAGTTTTTTTTTATAAAAAAAAAAAATCAAAATTATGAGTGAAAAACTTGTCTTTTAGGTATTGTACAGTACCATATTTATACAAATATTTTTATTTTTCAAAAGCATCCGTATGAGATCTTCCAACTGTAAGATGAAAATCGACGATTAGAAGCAAGTTAAGTTTAACTGTAGAGACGGCACTTAATTGATGTTGATAAAAAAGTTTTTTCTACCTCTCTCTCCAAACATACGCAATATAATGTGAATGATGGGAACTCTCAGTTGCATTCTCTGTAATGTAAGGTTTCCGTCCAGAATTGTTGGATTTAAATTAGTAAGTACTCCACCTGTAGTCAATAATAGAGACAAGAAAAAATTTAATGCTAGATGATGATAATCTATGAGAAATAATCTATAGATATTTAGCAGGGTTACACAATGGTTTTTAACTTGTATAATTTTATGAATGTATTGTATATAAGAAAATGTAATTTATCGGTAATCGATTCTAAGACTTCTTTTTTATTATTTCGCGTCGGCTATATAATAGGCTTACATGAACAATTATAAATTAAAAACCCGAGTTTTAGTCAAGTATCAACACATTCTTGCCGGCTTCATCATTTTTCAGCCTTGCAGCTTCTAATTGAGTCCCCGACGATCAGCTCAATCCATCGTCTTTGTGGCAGGAACTCGAGGTTCGCGTACTACTCAAATGTACTCCGTCTCAGATCCATATTCACAGGCATAAAAAACCAACGTGGGAAAAAGCCCGCTCATATCGATCCTCGACTACGTGATATATTCTGGCTTGGGGATTGTAGGCCCTTAATCTCAAATTATGCTTGCGAATTGATTACTCTTGGAATTAGCAAACTACTATTTCTGTTAGTCCAGCAGACCAGTTGCTGCCTTCATCCTCCTGTAATCCTAATTACTACTCCTAATAACTACTCCTTCCAGGCCCTGTCAGTGGGCCCCGGTTCCCTTCTCTTCCCTTTCTAGGGCGGGGCTTGTAGTCAAATATTCTTAGCCTGTTGTACCGGACGATCGGATCTCGCGTCAATGCATCGTATCTGTCCTCCTCAGATCTGAATGCTAAGACGTAAGTATCTCCTAGAGTCGAGTGGTCAGTTTCAATCCGTATTGGATTGACTCTGGACTTCACACTCAAAGACCCCTCTAGGTCCTCTTTAACGACATTTTCGGGGGTTCTAGTTCTGATGTCCTTGACAACCAGTTTAGGCCAGTCCTCTTCTTGAATAATCTGAAATACTGGGTTCAAATTCTTGACCCACTTATCACGCTTATCGTAGACCTTCTTAAACTCTGTGATTATCGTAATGTTTCCGCTTTCTGATCTTCAGATGCGCTTTACTGCTGGCTTTTCATCCTGGTATTGTGTACAGAAATTGTCCGCGTACTCTTCTACCTTCACAACCCTCTTTTTCTTAAGGTCTGTGGGATCTAAGATTCTAATTCTGCAGGTCTCCTTTTGAGGCTCCGGTTGCGTGGCTTTGGCTGTGGCTTTTGGAAACGATAAATTTTATGCTAGATCTGAGGTAATGTTTATAGCGAACTTCATAGTAAAATATATATATTACGTAATCAAACACTTATAACAACGTATTTTATCAAAAAAATCACGTGAAACTTTTAGATGTTTGTTTTTATTTAAGGTCTCCAACTCAAAAATCACTCTAAACCTTGAAACCTTATTTACGTTATAAGCATATTTGTATGGGAAAAACAAGTTTTGTATGCAATATTGAAAATGTGAAACTTCAGCATATTTGTATGTGATTTTAATTTGGAAATCATTTTTTCATGCTTTCACTGAGGTTATGCTAATGAAGTGGATGCTTATAACGCGGTTCATCTGTAAAATGCCCATTTATATCAATCGTTAGCTGCATGTTAAACAGTCTTAGAGTTTCTAGCTTATGAATTTCAATTATAATTGTCTATGCAATTTTTTTTGTCTTTTTGTTTTTAGGCTCTTGCAGTCAGATCTCGTTCCTCTCATAGAACCCCCTCTACTATTGCTTGTGGGTCCCTTTTTTCTAATCCTTTTTTTTTCTTTTCCTAACACCATTTCAATATTTAGAGTTACAATACACGTGACTGGTACAGGTGCCAGGCTGTCCATAAGTCAAATCGTTTTTATTTTTTAAACTTTTTTCCATGACGTTCTTAAAACCCTACTTACCCAATCTGGTGAGCTATTGTGCTACAGCGAAATTTCAAAATTCTGTCATTTTAAAACCTCTGGCTTCTCCTCTTCTTCTTCTTGCCATTTCTTTATATCTGTACATATCAATCAGTAAAAAAAAAAAAAAAACACAACCTCATAAAATCAAAAATGCGTTTTTCAATTCTTGCTGTTAACGCTCTCTTAGCCTACACTGCCATGGCGGAGGCTGAGGCAGATGCTGCCAACAAGGTCGATCACCCCCAATTCCAAGTATGTGTTCTCCTTAGCAGTTTCATTATCAAGTTTTAGATTTACTAACATCGATCAATTGATTCAGGCATACAAGGCCAAGGATGCCGTTCTGTTTGAACAATTCCTTCCTGAGACTGCTTCCAAGTGGAAGGCTTCCAATGCTGTCAAGGCTGGTACTGATGGCGAGTTTTCATACGTTGGCAAGTGGGAGATTGAGGAGCCTACTGTTTTCCCAGGCTTCAAGGGCGA
Organism: Geotrichum reessii; assembly: GCA_013305925.1. Lineage (NCBI taxonomy): Eukaryota > Fungi > Ascomycota > Dipodascomycetes > Dipodascales > Dipodascaceae > Geotrichum > Geotrichum reessii. The sequence continues at coordinate 40,546 of QVTG01000176.1, read as the reverse complement.
CAAGGGTCTTGTAGTTAAGTCTCCTGCCGCACACCATGCCATCTCTACGCTGCTCGAAGAACCCCTTGACAACAAGGGTAAGACTCTTGTGCTTCAGTACGAGGTCAAGCTTCAGGAGTCTCTGGAGTGTGGTGGTGCCTACATCAAACTTCTTTCCGAGAACGAAGACCTGCACAACAAGGAATTCTCCAACGAGTCTCCCTACCAGGTTATGTTTGGACCTGACAAGTGTGGTTCTACCAACAAGGTTCATTTTATTATCCGCCGTAAGAACCCTATTACTGGAGAATACGAAGAGAAGCATCTAAAGAACCCTGCTCCTGCCCGTCTTAACAAGTCTACCAATCTTTACACTCTCATCATTAAGGAGGATCAGGACTTTGAGATCCGCATTAACGGTAAGGTTGTCCGTGCAGGAAACCTTCTTGACGAGGGTGTTATGAACCCTAGCATCAACCCTCCCAAGGAAATCGATGACCCCAATGACGTCAAGCCTGAGGACTGGATTGACGATGTTTACATTCCTGATCCTGAGCAGGCCACTAAACCTGAGGACTGGGACGAGGACCAGCCTTTGAAGATTCCTGACCCTGAGGCTACCAAACCTGCTGACTGGGATGAGGATGTCCCCGAATACATTCCTGACCCTGATACTGAGGTCCCTGAAGACTGGGATGAAGAAGAAGATGGTGAGTTCGTTGCTCCTGAAATCTCTAATCCTGAGTGTGAGCTCCACGGATGTGGTCCCTGGAAGGCTCCTATGATCCCCAACCCCAAATACAAGGGCAAGTGGGCCCAGCCTCAAATCCGCAACCCAGATTACATTGGTGCTTGGGCTCCCAAGAAGATTCCCAACCCTGACTACTATGAAGATGCCACTCCCTCTGACCTTGAACCTATTGGAGGTCTTGGTTTTGAAATCTGGACAATGCAGAAGAACATTCTGTTTGACAATATTTACCTGGGCCACTCTATTGAGGAGGCTGAGTCCATTGGCAACTTTACTTTTGTCCCCAAGCTTGTTATTGAACAAAAGCAGGAGAACGCTAAGATAAAGCAGGTCAAGGCCGAACAAAAGAAGCAAATGTATGGTTCCATGCTGGATCACTTCCGCGAGGATCCTGTTGATTTTGCAACTGAGCTTTACAAGACTTTTATGATCAATATTAACGCTGACCCCGTCAAGTTCTTGCGTGAGCAGCCCGTTATTTTTATTGGCTGCGTTCTTGCTTTCTTTGTCGTTTCTGCTCTGGGTATGGGTGTTTTGAGTGTATTTGCGTACTTGCTTAAGTCGCTATTTTCTTCTTCCCAGGCTCCTACTAAGGAGCAAAAAGAAAAGAAGGAGGCTCTGGATAAGAAGATTCAAGAGTACTCAGCCAAGTCGTCGTCTACAGCTTCTGAAACTGCGCCCACAAAGCGCTCAAAAACTGCGGAATAAGTTGCAGCTAATATGTATAAATAAAAATTAAAAATAGTTTGGTGTTTGATAAATTAAATTGTAGATAGATTATGTTTTAACATAAAAAAATTGTTAATAATGACAATAAAGTCAATAACAATATACGTATATAGAAAATCTGTTTATTGTTCTTTAATCATATAGTTACATAATTAAGATAAATAATAAAGATATACATCTACTGAACCAGCAGGTGTTATGTATCCCAGGTTTCCCTTAGCACATGTACTATTTCATGGAAAATTCGGCGCCATCGAATGCCTGAAATACCTAGAGCGCGCTGAGAACGCTAATTTTAAAGTCTCATAGAGATAAATGTTTTTGAATTCAATGTCTTCTTTGTATATCTTTGTTATTATTTTAATTATGTAACTATGTAATGTAAGGACAATAATCAGATTTTCTATCTATCTACATCTACTGAAACAATTCCTGACAACTGTAACTCGCCATACCTTTCACAAGTTATTCCAGCTGCGAACAGGTCATGGTGCTCTTGGAAAGTATTTCTAAATGAGGTGTATTACTGAGAGAGATTATAACTGTAAATGTGGACAACTGGAAACAGTTGACTCATTACCGCAACTCCTTTGCAGATGGTTTGCTTGATTAGAGCAGCTTGTTAAGATCTTACTGCGTTTCAATCATTGGTATGAATCTACCAGGTTTTTCTTAATACATAAAATATTTCAAGGAATATTTGGCGCCATCGAATACCAGAATTGCTAAATCGTGTTGACAATGCTAACTTTAAAGTCTCATAGAAACAAATGATTTCGAACTCAATATCTTTTTTGTATACTTTTGCTATTAGTTAAACTATGTAACTATCTGATGTAAAACAAAAAAAAGAAAAAAAGAAAAAAAATTCATCTATTTATTTGAAAAAAAAAATCTAGGAATGACTTTGCTTGTCAGACCAGCTCTGTTTCAGTGTATACGACTTTCGGTTTTATAGACGAAACTGATTGATCTACTGAAGTTTCATCATGAAGACATTTTGACTTATTTCTTATACCCTAAGTCTTATTTTGAAAAAAAAACGTTGTATTTTTAAAAAAGTCAAAAATAGTCAATTTTTAACATAAAAAGTTCAAAAGTAATTAATTTTATTAAAAGAAAGTTCAAACGTGACAACCTTCATGTGAAAAATGTCCAGATCTAACAACTTTTGTACAATTAAAAATCAGAAATAGCAATATTTTGATAACAAAATGTCAAAAGTAATCACTTTTTGAATTTTAATTGTCAAAAATATCAATTTTCATGTAACAAATAGTCAAAAATAATTACTTTCACAACTTTTAGGTTCAAAACCAACAACTTTTTAAAAGTTAAGTTCAAATTTGACCACTTTTTATTAAAAATGGTTACTTTTGACTTTAAATTTTATAAAAGCGTTACTTTTGAACTTCAATTTATGAAAAAAGGTCACTTTTGGACTTTAAATTTTCCAAAAACCACGTTGAAAAAGTAGTTATTTTTGAATTTTTAGATCAAAAGGTCGCTATTTTTGACTCCTTTTATTAAAAAAATTTTGAACATTGTTTTCTATGAATCACACCAAATTAAAACGACGTTGCAAAAGATCATTATGTTTTGATCAATTGTTTTTTTAAAAATTTTGTAATCAAAAATTTCTTTCATTATTTTATTTTTTTTTTCGCTTGGTATTATAAGTATTTACGTATATAAAAAAAGAATTCAGTTTTAAATCGTTTTTGGTTTTGGATTATGCATAGCTTGAATCAGCTCTTCTTACTTTCTGGTGCTTGTCTATAGCCTCCGCTGCTTAAGTTAGAAAACTTGTTACTTGTAGTAAGCTGCCCCAAGGCAACCTTGATGAATTATTCATGAAAGTTAATCAAATAAATGGAAGGCATTAGTGATGACAAGTACTGGAGTAAGAGACCATCTGGGAAACATCCAAAGTATGATCGAGACAAAAAAGCTCGTACAGCATTGCAGAAGCTGAAAAGTACCGTGCGCTGTACATCACGAGCTGAGTGGCAGAAAGACTATGACAAGTTGGGTGAACTTTGACAATACTACTCTTGTACTCAACGAGAGTTGTATAACAGTAAGTATCCCAACCAACTGGAACCATTCATGAGAACTGTGCCTCGCCATACCTTTAGCAAGTTATTCCAACTGCGAACAGGTCATGGTGCTCTTGGGAAGTATTTGCACATTACATGTATTACTGAGAGGGTTTATAACTGCGAATGTGGACAGCTGGAAACAGTTGAACACGTTCTTAAGGAGTGCCCTCTGCATCCTGTGGAGCGTAGCTTCTTAAGTAAAATTTCTCCGGAACTTGATCTAAGAGTCCTACTTGATACCAAGAAGGGTCTTGGAGCGGTATTCAAGTTCTTGAACTCATTACCGCAACTTCTTTGCTGATGGTTTGCTTGATTAAATCAGTTTGTTAAGGTTTCACTGTGTGTCAATCTCTGTTATCAATCTACCAGATGTTATACGTATATTCCAGGTTTCCCTTAGCACATGTATCACTTCATTGAGAATTCGGCGCCATCGAATGCCAGCATCACCTAAATTTTGCTGAGAACGCTAATTTTAATGTCTCATAGAGCCACATGTTTTTGAATTCAATGTCTTTTTTGTATATCTATGTTATTATTATTTTATTATTATTATTATTATTATTATTATTATTATTATTATTATTATTATTATTATTATTATTATTATTGTTGTTATTATTATTATTATTATTATTATTATTATTATTATTATTATTATTATTATTATAACAAGCATTAATTTCACTACGAGTGGTTGTGCCATTCACAAGCTTTTCTTTTTTTTTACAAATCAGGTTCGTGTTCTCTCTCTTCTGATGATTACAGAAACATAACGGCAGTATGTTGAATTTAATGACAGGATAAGGTCGTCAGGCGTTTCATGTGATTTACTATCGCAATAAAACAATTTTTTCAAGTATTAATGAGAAAATTCTCACATATGTTTATTTTCAATTTCTAATCACCATTCTTATTCACTAATTTTATTATTGAATTTTTGAAGTCAAGTTTCATGTGTGCTGTTTTTTTTTTAAAATAAAATAATAAAAAAACTGAATCACTTGCTGCTTGTTTTTACTTGCTTGCTGATGGCTAAGGCTTTCCAATCCTGCTGTAAGATGAACATTGATGTTGACATAAATGCACTCTAAATTTACTCAAAAGTATTATCTTTAATATCTTCTACATGTATGTCATCATGGGTGTTCGATAACTTTGGTACCGTGCCAGGTCAGTATGTTATCAGCCTGAAAAATGAGAAAAAATGAAACTGCTACAAATATTTGCTGATAATGTCTCCAATAAAACCTTTTCATCTTTCCACCGCTATTATTTTTCTGGTTTTTTTTTTAAAAAAAAAATTAAGATGTTGATATACTTTGTTAAAAAAGAATGCTTTTAATGATGACTAGCTTTAAGCTTTTTAAAATTACCTTCTTGGAATTACAAGCTTTTTTTTTTTTTTTTTTTTTTTTTTGAGCCACGCGGTGTATAGACACAAAATTGTCTTCATAAAATAACGTAGGATTCCATTGTCCAATCTAAATCAAAACTTAATTGTTTATATTATGGGTTAATTAATATTTGTAACTTGTAAACTTTTGGTCAAAAATAATTTTATACAAATTTATCGGTTGTAATTTATGATTTTTAGAACAAAACACAAAAAAAAAAAAAAATCCAAAAAAATCCAACTCAAATGTTCTCATTAAATAAAAAAATAACTACCAACGTACCATTAAATCTTCTTTTTTTTTCAGTTGGTCTATTGGGAGAGATTTGACACGAAATTTGACAAAATTATTCCAAAAACAACTGCTGCAAGTTTATATCATCATCTATCAGGTATACATTTTAGTACTTGTTATTTTAATCCAGAAGTGAGTCAAAACTTCTGATGTAGAATCCTAATTATATTAAAATTGTTTATTGTTCTTGAATTATGTGTGTGTTCATTTTTAATGATTATTTGATTAAAATAAAGTATAAAATGCAAATATTTAACATAAGATGAAACCAGTGGCTTATAAAAAAAAAAAAGAAACCTGCGTCGTGATGAAAATTTGCGCTTGCTGATCTAAGACACACTTGAAGTTGCTTAAAACTCAGGCATCCGTCCTATTGATTTAATGAACGAAATATTACTACCACTGTTTCATGTAAATAATAAATAAATAATGATAACATAATAAAATAGACTTCAACTTATTGTCTGTAACTGAGAGTTCTAGACAATTCAAGCTCAGCAATTGATTCAGCATCTTCAGCAGCTGAGGGGTTGGCAGCAGCAGCAGCAGCCTGGGCAGCAGCTTGCTTGTTAAACTTAGAGGATTTTCTAAGATAAGGTCCATACTTTGTAAATATCCAAGGAATGGGCATCATGGCAATAGCAATGAAACCAAACAATGAAGAAGCCCAATCAACACCCATTTTTTCGTACATTTGAACTGTAAACAAAGGAAAAACAGAAGCAAGAATATAACGGGCAAAGTTGTTTGCGGCAAGTGCAGAAGCCAGGATAATAGGAGGGTATGAGTAGGTAAAGTAGAGCAAAACGGAATAAAAAATTAACATTAGAGACATTCCAAAAGGAGCACCAGCCGCAATGGGAGCCATCCAATGGACACTGTGTCTAGCTGTCCATGCTTGCCAAAAAAGCGCAATAGGCAAAAGTGGAGCACCGACCTTGGCAGGAAGTAACATATCTTCAGGAGTGGAAGGTATGATGTCGCCATTTTCATCACGCTTGCCACGAGTGCCGTCAGCATTCTTTGGAAAATAAATTTTTCTGTCAATGTAAATGTAAATACAAGTAGAAATTAAAAGACCAACACCAATTCCCAAAAACGTGAGACCAGTGATATCGCCCTCCATTTTGTAAATACCACGGAAAATAACAGGATAAGCCTCAAAAAAACCAAAAAGGATGGAAAAGACCAGAGAGGTATAGAAAGAAAGTACAATAACAATAGGCTCAACTAAAAACATCTGCAGGGGACGAGCAACCGTAACTACAAAAAGCAGTTTTAGCATCTGAGCAGGAGAAAGTTTGGGCTTTTCAAGAGTGATACCTCTTTGTTTGGCACGCTTTCTCATAATAGCTGACTTGTAAGTTTCAGGTAGAATAATTACTAAAGGTAGGATAGCAGCAGAAAAAAACAACTGAATCCATTGAGTCCACTGCCAGCCTTTGTGGGCCATAGCGAAGCCACCAATAATGGGACCTAACACTGGACCAGCAAAAGGGGCTAAACAAAAAGAAGACATGGCAACACCCGTCATTTCAATTTCCCAAATATCACTGATAGTACCACCAGCAATAGCCATAACAGGAGAAGCACAAAATCCAGCAAAAAATCTGAGAACAAGAATGCTACCAATATTTTTTGAAAGACCAACGCCCATAACAAAAAGCATTGAAAGAGGAAGAGAAATTACATAAACAGGCTTTCTTCCCAAAATCTCGGACATGGGGGCGCCCAAAATAGGGCCGAGCGAAAGACCCAATAAGTAGAAAGTAAGACCGGCAAGCGTAAGAGTTTGGGAAGAATGGAACTTAACCATAATTTTGAAAATTCCAGCAGTATATAAAGAAGAACCAAACGTCACAACTAAGCACATCCATGCTGCGACCATTGTGACAAACCATCTATATGTTTTGCTCCAGTTTTTTGGATTGCCAGGATCCTCAGGGGAATCCCAGTCAAGGTCTGATAACGGAATGGGTTCATTGTTTTCGATTTTTTGGCGAAGAGCATCATTTTTGCTTGGTGCTTTTTCTAAATCTAAGTCATGGTGATTGAATTTGCTGGTGATAAACTGTGGGTCTTCATTTTCCTCCTTTTTGGCGAAATCAGTACAGTCGTTGTTGATTATTGACGCACTGGCCGAGTGATTTGCTGTACTATTAGTCGACATAGCCGTATATAGAGGTTTATTTAAAAAATAGTATGATTTTAAATAAATAAATTATAATGTTTATTGTCAAGTATTTAATAAGTGGAAATAAAATTAATTAAAAAAAAAAAAATTAGTAAAAAGGATTTAGGGGGTTTTATATATAAATGAGTACTCGGATTGACAATTAGTGAATCACAATAAATTCCTTTTTTTTTATCATTATTATTATTGTTGATAATCTTTTTTTTTAAGCAATTCGGCCTTAATATGCTATTTATGATTAGTGAAGAAAGTTATAAAATTTTATTTATTTATTTAAAGTCATTATAGGATAGCTTAAAAAGCAATGTTTTTTTCTTTTTCTTTTAAGAAATAAAATCTTCAAAACCTCCCAAAAAAAAAATAACCTTAAAACTTTGCTAATATCAGTTTGAAATCTGAATAACGGTTAAATCTTGGCACCGTTAACATAAAAAAAAAAAAAGAACAGACGTGCCTTTAAAAGATGTTTGCTTTCTCACTATCTTATCCGAGATGCATTTTACATAGAGCTTCATAAAACTTACAAATATCTCACGGTCTCTTGAATTCATGGTTTCCATAGTAAAGGCTAGATGCCACTTTTAATAATTTTTTTAAATTTCCATAATTAATTTCATATGAATGGCTGATGCTTTGATACGAAAATAAAAATAAATGATTAGTAGGTAGATCGCATAATCGAAAATTCTATACTAGTTTTTTAGAAATACCGAGGTAGTATTGAGCCGCATTGTCACGTAAACAGTAAATTTAGAAATTTAAAGTTCAAAGGAAAAAACGGCAACTAAAAATTTGAAAAAAAAAAAAATCCGGATAACAAGATCCAATCTCAACCAGTTAATTATTAGCTCATGCAAACTTTGGCATAAACATCAATATAAAAATAAATAAAGAAAAAAAAACATTCTTTATTATATGATATCTCTATTGAACAAAAGAAAAAAAAATATTTTGTTACTAATTCTAATAAATCACTGATACAAGTGATAAATAACTATTAAATATCTGTATTAATGGCTTGTTCCTGAGCTGACTTCATCGTTGTCTCGATTTCGGTGCCGTAAGTCAAACACCACAAGTTCCGTAAAATAGTATGATATCAAAAACTATATACGTATGTATTTTTAATACTTTAAATAGGTGTAATTGCTGATCTAAAGGTTTTATGACGAAATTGGGAATCACAAGTTTCAGGTAGATAGAGCAACCTTCTTTTAACCATTTTTATTGAGATGAAAAATATTTTTTAAAAATAACAGTAATTAAAGAGATCTTGGGTACGTAGCATAATAACTTATTCAAATAAACAAACTATTATTGCTTTTAGATTAACTGTAAAAACTACAAAATAATAATAATAATAATAATAATAATAATAATAATAATAATAATAATAATATAATAATAATAATAATAATAATA